>ML790121.1:109342-152484 GCA_009831015.1 Picea engelmannii | reverse complement strand
AAGATGTTCTTTGATGGAGCTTCTTCCAGTATAGGTGCAGGTGCCGGAGTGGTATTCAAATCTCCTTCTCAGGAAACCATATCACCGTCATACAAGCTGGAATTTGAAGTCACCAACAATGTGGCAGAATATGAAGCTCTGGTTCTAGGGTTAAGGGCTGCAAAAGAAATGGGAATCAGGGAGATGGCTGTGTTTGGGGATGCAGAATTAATTGTCCAGCAGGTAAAAAACGTCTATCAGACCAAGCACCCTCATCTCAAGAATTACAGGAATGAGGTATGGGACCTTGTCGACAGTTTCTTCCTGGCTTTTAACATCTCTTTCATTCCGAGGGAAGAAAATGCTCCAGCCGATTTTCAAGCCTTCTCAGCTAGTTTGTTCGAAGCTCCTGCGCTGCTCGCTGACAGATCAGAGGTGGAAATAAGATACATACCCTCCGTACCGGACAATGTCAAACATTGGAAGGTATTTGAAGATGATCAGGAGATTGAGAAATTCCTCCAGTCCATCGATGACTTCTCTGCATTGCATATAGATGAGGACCTTGACGAGGAACCCGACCACCACCCTAGGGAGTTGTTGAATGAAGTTGCTGACCATCAGATTATTCGACTACCGAGCAATCATATACCAAGAGGCCTGATCCCATTAGAAATATTGTTCGATGGGAATGATGTGGCAATAAAGGGCAGAATTTCAGGTGATGATGCTGATATGACTGAATGCAACATAAGCACACCAGAAAAGCCCAAGTTTGTCAAGCTGTCGAGGAGTTTGACTGAGGAGCAGAGGATCGGATACGTTGAGTTACTGAGGGAGTTTTCTAACGTGTTCGCATGGACCTACGAAGACCTCAAGAGATACGACACGTCAGTCATTGAGCACAAGATCCCACTGAAAGAGGAGGCTAGACCTTTCAAGCAGAAGCTAAGATAGATAAATCCTACGCTGTTACCTGTCATGGAGAGGGAGGTGAAAAAGCTGTTGGATGCCCAAATCATAGTCCCCTTGAGATACTCTAGCTGGGTAGCCAATTTGGTCCCAGTAAGAAAGAAGAGTGGAGAAATCAAGCTCTGTGTTGACTTCAGGAACCTGAACAGGAGTTCAAGGAAGGACAATTACCCCCTACCCAACATGGAACATATATTGCAGAGGGTCACTGGTGCATCTAGGATATCTATGATTGATGGCTTTTCTAGCTATAATCAAATATCAGTGATGCCTGAAGACAGAGAAAAGACAACCTTCACCACTCCCTGGGGCACATTCATGTATGCCAAAATGCCCTTCGGATTGATGAATGCAGGGGCCACGTTTCAGCGAGCCATGGACATAGCCTTCATTGGGGAAAAAGATAAGTTTGTGGTGATTTACCTAGATGACATAATAGTCTTCTCCAAGACTGATATAGAGCACCACTGCCACTTGAAGAGGGTTTTCCTGAAGTGTTGCAGGTTTGGCCTTTCCCTGAATCCCAAGAAATCATTGTTTGCTATGCAAGAGGGGAAGCTGTTAGGCCATATAGTCTCAGCGGAGGGAGTGAGGATTGATCCTGACAGGGTAGAAGCAATTCAGGCCCTGTCACTTCTCAGATCTAAAAAGGAGGTCCAAGCATTTTTGGGAAGGATTAATTTCCTGAGGAGGTTTGTCTCAAATTTTGCTGAATTGGTGAAACATATCACAGCCATGCTCAGGAAGGGCCATGAAATAAAATGGACTGCTGAACCCAGGAAGTCTTTTGACCAAATAAAGAAAGAATTGACCGAGGCTCCTGTTCTGATCGGTCCAGATTATTCTAAAGATTTTATGATATTTTCTTTTGCTTCCTTTGACACAGTGGCAGTGGTTTTGTTGCAGAAAAATGATCAAGGGAAAGAGCAGCCTATTGCCTTCTTTAGCAAGGCACTAAGAGATACAGAGCTCCGATATGAGATCATGGAGAAGCAAGCTTATGCCTTGGTGAAAGATCTCAAAGCTTTCAGGGTCTATGTCTTACACTAAAAAATCATTGCATATGTCCCTTCAACCTCTGTGAAGGACATTCTTATACAGCCTGACATAGACGAAAGAAGAGGTAAATGGATCGCCAAGATCCTAGAATTTGACCTGGAAATTAAGCCCACCAATCTAATAAAAGGGCAGGGCTTGGCCAAGCTCCCGGCCGAATCCAATTATAAAGCTTTGGAAATCAATTTTTATCAATGAGCAAGTTGAGACATCCGACAGGGGTTCCCAAAGCAATGTGCCACTATCAGCATGTCCCTGGTACAAAGATATCTTGTATTTCCTGCAGGAGTTGAGACCACCTGATGGGATGGAAAAAGGTAAAGCCATAGCTTTAAAGCTCAAAGCTGTCAGGTATTGCCTTATTGGCCAAGCATTGTATTGGAAAGACCCCCAGGGGGTATTACTAATGTGTTTGGACCCACAGTAGGCCCAGAAGGTTATGAAGGATTTCCATAGCGGTTTTTGTGGAGGCCATTATTTTTGGAAGACCACAGCTCACAAGATCCTCCGAGCTGGGTACGACTGGCCCACTTTATTTCCTGAGGTCTGCAGGGAAATTAGAGCTTGCATCAAATGTCAGAAATTCTCAGGGAAGCAGTAGCTCAAATCTCTACCATTGAATCCTGTAGTGGTCTCAGTGCCCTTTCAGCAGTGGGGATTGGACTTCATCGGGGAAATCCATCCTCCCTCGAGTGTCCAGCACCGATGGATTTTGACAGCAACCGACTACTTCACTAAATGGATAGAAGTTGTCCCCACCAGAAGCACTTCTCACAAAGTAATCATCAACTTCCTGGAAGACATCATAGCTAGGTTTGGCTGCCCTAGCAAAATTGTAACTGACAATGCTTCCCCATTTAGATCTGAACCTCTGGTCAAATTTTGTGAACAATTTGGGATTTCACTGATTCACTCCACTCCCTACTATCCTCAGGGAAACGGACTGGCAGAGTCCTCTAATAAAAGTCTAATCAAGCTTATAAAAAGGCTATTAGAGGATAATAAAAGGGCTTGGGACTCGAAGCTCAAATTCGCACTTTGGGCCGATCGAGTGACAACAAAGAAATCCTTGGGTCTCTCCCCCTTCCAGCTTGTTTATGGGACTGAGGTCGTCTTCCCCACTCAGCTTGCCTTGCCTGTGGAAAAACTTCTCCAAGACTATGAGGGGGAACCCAACCATGTTCTCAGAAGAATTCATCAGATGGTGGAGGTGCAGCAGATCAGAGAGCAGGTCCTGGATAGAGCTTACAATCGTCAACAGAAGATCAAGCAGGCTTTTGATAGAAAAAACAAGAAGAAAGAGTTCGAGCTGGGTGATTTAGTGCTCAAGTGGGATGCACCCAGGCAGGAAAAGGGAAAACACAGTAAATTTGATGCCCTCTGGTTCGGGCCTTTCAAGATCCTTGAAGTGTTTTCAAACAACACTTACAGGTTGCAGGATCTGGAAGGCAATGAAGTTTTTAATGGCCCAGTCAATGGGCATTTCTTAAAGAAATGTTTTCTTTAAGCCGCAGTCGGCTCGTTTTGTTTTTGTTTTGTAAATATTGTTTTTGTTTTATTTTTCGGACTAATAAATGACTCCATAGCCCAACAGCAAAGGCACTAAGTCTGCAAAAGAGTTCTTAGAGCATCACAGGGACGACTCTATCCCCCATGGAGCCAAATGTTAGCGATATTTCTTGTTAGGGGGTTTGGAGTGCGAAAGGATGGGTTAAAAACCATTTTTCCTAAGTTTTGGGAGATAATGCGCCCATGATAAACAACACGCAAGTCCGAGTGGTCCAGATTCGCGCGCCCGGATCAACGGTGCGCGTTGGATTCCGAACCCCCCTTGCCTTTCTACCTTTAAGCGGGGGGGGGGGTCCGGAATCGGGGGTGCACTTCTCCGACGGCTCAGATCAGCGCGCCCGGATCAACGGTGATGAAGACCATTCCGGACCCCCCCTGCCTTTCTACCTTTAAGCAGTGGGGGGGGGTCCGGAATCCCATATGCAGCTTTCCGACGACCACGATCGAGGCGCCCAGATCAACGGCGCTTAAATAACCCCACCCTTCTTAGCCGCTCCATGTTTAGCCAGCGTGGGCCACTCTCCTGCCTTGTTATCTTCCAGTCCACCTTTCTCTTGCTGCCGTGTGTCACTCGTCCACCTCATCCTTTTGGTCCGCGTGGTTCTCTCTTTTTCTCACCATCCACTCGTTGCTTGCCACATGTCCCGTTCCTTTCCTTTCCACGTCAGCCTCTCACCCGAAGGCAAGTTCGCTTCTCTCGTCTTCTTCCCTTCTACCCGATGTCTTCCTCCATGAATCGTCCTCCGTCATCCTTCTCTCATTCCGTCACTCCTCCCACGCCCTTATAAACCAACACCACCATTCCTGTCGTGCACTCATATTCCGTGATGGCCTCCATGCCCATCCCTCAAGCTATTCGGTTATTCCAGGTGGCAGCGCAAGAAGTCTTCCGTAGCCCGAAATGCTGAGTTGGTCGGGCCGTTCTCAATCCCAAGAAGCAGTTATTGAAGCAGTTGGTGGTGGTTAGATATTGCCTCCGCCTTAATGGGAGAGCACGGCCATGAATTTAAGGCACGTCGATTCGCCATTGGAACTGTCAAACAATTAAGATTGCGTCTGACATAAGTTGCACGATCTTTCAGATGTTGACTGTCAGAAGCCATGCAGATGCAAAGCTTTCAATGCATTTTCTTGGTTCCGCTGCTATTGTTGTTTTGAGTATATGTAGGCATTTTTTCCATTTTTGTATCTATCGATGGTAGAGCTAAGCTCTCGACTGTAAAGTTTCAGCGACATCCTGGTTTCCTGGTTATGTCTCTGTGTTTGAGACTTCTTGGTATATAACAAACAGTTCTCCTTTTTCCATCTTTGTTTCATCTCATGCCGGAGTGTTCATAGTCGAATGATTCGCGTGGATTGCTGCATTTGTGTTGTGATAAAGGATTTGTCGTGACATTTATGTATTCTCTAGTTCTCTGCGTTTGAATATAAAGTGACTTTGTGTTTGAATGCTTTCTCCTCCTGTCTGTTATGAACATGATGTTTATTATAGACCGTTGCACCCTTCTTGCATAAGTCTTCCACCTGCTCACCTTTACTACGACTCACTGTTTGGAGTTTATCAAGACCTCACTTGTTCATGCATGCCTGGTCTGGTTTCTGAGTTGACACAATGCTGTTTTGAGTTTTCCTCCATTTGATCACCCTTCAAACAAATCGTGACATTAAAATGATGGGTGTCGGGCTCTGCTCCTGCTAGCAATCCAGGAGTGACTTCCGTCACCAACAGAATCCTACAGCTTGACAAACAAATAGAAGGATGTGCTTTGTCCAAGGGCGACTCATTGTAATGTCAACAAAATAAAATACTTTTCCCTTCCTCTTTTTGGGGTATATTTGATTTTTTTGTCTTTTTCAATAATTTTGGAAATCTTGAAAAGAAATAAAAGAATGCTATGTTACAAAGGAGGAAGGCGTGTCGTAGACATACTAGTTCTAAGCACAAGGAACACACTAATGCTCAGAGCAAGGGGAGATATGCAGGAAAAATACAGTCGGGAAAATCCTCCATGGGTCAAGGTGTCAAGACACAGAGGCAAAGTGCTACAAGGCTTGCATATAAGGCATGCTTCAGATGGTTCAGTTGAGAGAAACATGGAGCCGGCGTTAGGCCAAAGACACAGGAATGCAAATGTGATTAATAAGAAACAATGATAACGTCCTTCGATGTAATTTTAATGAGCTCAAAGAAGGTAAGCTCAATGGGTTTTCATTTTTAGAGAGTCTGAAAAAGTGTAAAAGGAGACTCTACTGGGGTACCTTTTTCGAAGGTAGTCTAGTTGGCTTGAAAAAGGGGCAAACTAGCACTGAACATATGTCTATTCAAAATCATTTTAACGAGTGTGACAAAGACAAGATCACTCGACCATATTTTCATATTTAAGGAGTTTGAAAAGAGCTTAACTATGGACTCCGTAAGGGATGTTTTTTTGGACCAATTTAACGAGTATGAAAAAACAAGGTCACTCGACCATCTTTTTAATTTTAGGGAGTCTGAAAAGAGCTTAACTATGGACTCTGTGGGGGTTTATTTTTCATAAATTTAGTCCCTCAGGCCCGAAAAAGGGTTAAATTTATACTTGAGAATACTCTTCTAGAGAACTGAGGCTCCTAGAGTATACCTTTGTTCATACAATTGACCATCCATATTGAAAAAGGGGTAAACTACCGCCAGACAGACATGCCTTCAAATTTTAGTTTGGCAAGCGTGAAGGGAAACAAGATCACCCAACAATCTTTTCATGTTTAGAGGGTTTGAAAAGGGCTTAAAAGAAGACCCGTTAAATTACTTTTCTCAATTAATTTGGATGAGATCAAAAAGCATAAATGCAGTCTCCCCGGATGTTTCTTTCAAATTTCAAAGTGAGCTTGAAAGACAACAAAACTTTCTCATGCTCGACACTTCAACCTCAAAGCACACAGTCTTCCCCCCTAACTGCACAGGGAAAGAGGGGATTATTCCATGTGGTCGGAACAAATGACCGTCGAAAGCAGTAAGAGGAGTAGGTGACAGAGACAAAATGGGTTGGCCAATGGCCTTCCAACATGCCAAATACATCACACATGTCAAGGCACCCTCATCAACCACCGTGGGGAAAATGTTTCGAGTAAAATTTTTCATGGTGTAAGCCACTACTATCTGAAATTCCATGTGGTAACGAAGATGAGGTTTTAATTCGGTCATATCAAGAATGATTTTTCCCAGATTACAAGTCTCATCAGATCATAAGGCAGCTAACAGAGCCTTTCTCTAGGAAGGGAATCTTTGGAGGACTTCCAAAGCAGACATTGCGCAAGGGGTTTGAGATAAATCCTCCACCACAGAGTAGTTCTGGGTGGCCCTTGCATTTGGGTTGTGGGAAGATTTCTTGAACGCAACTTTGGGGATGCATGTCATTTTTTCTCCCGATGTCTTCTCAATCTGGAGAGGAGGAGGTGGATTTTCGGCTTCTTTACCCTTCTCAGAGGTGTTTGGTATTTCGTAGTTGTGTGTCCTAGTTGTTATGTCAACGCTACCTTTCATCATATACACATTCACGGATGAAGGATTACTTGAAGATGGAGGGGGTCCCTGACTTCCCCCTTTCGTGCTTGAAGAGGCTTGAGTTAAATGTTTCCCATGTGGAAATGGATTTGTTAACATGGCAGGTTGTTGTTGTGCCAATAACCTCTGGGCCTACGCAAGTCGAGGGCACTGGTGATTCGAATGGTATTTCATGCAAAGATTACATGGATACTTCAAATTCTTCTTTTATGTGTTTCCCCTTCCATCATTATTGGTAGTTTTCTTATCCCCCTTACCCTTATTTCAATATTTCTTCTTTCTATCAGGCTGTTGGGTGGCCTTTGGGTTTGTCAATTGCACACTGTGTACATCCAACATTTGAGTAGGGGGAGTAGCCGAACTAGTGGTATCGCTGGCCACTTTCTACTGTATTGAAAATTGTTGTAATTGATTTGACAACTGATCAATGGGCTTGGTTTATGATGAACCAACAATACCATTGGCATGTGGTCTAGATCTTTGTCTGGTATTGTCAAGTATCAACAACGGTGCATTTGGAAAAACTTCTTAAAGTAAACTAGACTGAGAGTAAATCAACTCTAGATATTGAGCTCTCATTATCGCTTATTCTTCTTAAAATATCCCCAAGGTTTTGATGTCTTTAGATAACTGGGGTACCAAAGACTTAAGGAACTACTCAAGAAGGAATGTTGGTGGGACTAGTAATTTTATCAAACTCTTCCGACGTCTCCATTCTCGGATGTGATCGGAGATATGGTTCGCCTTTGTTTGCTCAAAGTTGGCCAATAATTCAGTGTCAGCGTCATATCTCATAGGTAATTGGAAATGGTTTAAGAAAGCCATTGTCAATTCACCGAAGGAAGAGCATATTGATCAGTTGAGCTCGATGTACCATTTTGCAGCACTCCCGATGAGAGTGTGTTGAAACAAACACAACTGGATGGAGTCGTGTCTCAACGAGTTGGATGAACACCATAAATAGAAGGTTGTCACATGATTTCATGGATATTCATTAGGATTAGACTCAAACTTTGGAATGTCTGAAGGCAACTTGGTTGGTATAGGAGGCCAACGTGGATCGCGACAGATGGGGTCATTTAATAACCTTGTCAATTCTGGAAAGTGCAGAGTTGCCAGGAACGGTAATTTGGGTTTTTGATTATAACCAGGTTGCCAGAAAAAGTTAGGTTGTTGGCTAGGGTTCTGGTAATAACCATTGTCGTGACAAGCGTACATATTCTATGCTTATTGAGATTTCATTGACTGATTCCCGTAATAGGATGTAAAGGGTTGGGCCTGTGTTGCATCCAAAGATTTTGGGAAGGGTTTCCCCCTACCGATCCGACGGGTATAGATCCTGAGCCTTGCCTGGAGTTCCATTGGCTATGGAATGGGTTTCCCCTGATCAGCATCCCTGATAAGGGAACTGATCCCTGCCATGGATTTGAAATTCCTTGTGAGGAAGGAATTCATAAGTTTGCCCCCTGTGCAGGAATAGTACCTTGCATAAGATTTTGTTGTACATAACTGGGGTTGACCCCAACCAAGACAATAGCTGACAAGAAATCATTGTTACCAAATGCATTGAACAAAGAGAACGATGTCGAACCTACCGACATGCTATAAAAAGGAAGTCCTTGAATACCTTCTTCAAACGAACTATAGTTTATGTTTGACCTGGTAGAGTGTTGGTGAGCACTTCCAAGTGAAGGGGACGAAGGGGGTATATGAACCCCTCTGCAAGGGAAAGCGTTATAGGGAACTGAGGTGCCCCCCATGGATCCTTGCAGAGGAGCGTTCAAGCTCCCTGCTCCCAGACCTAAAGTCTGTAAAGTGGAGTAGGAAAGGACAGAGTTCGTATCAAATATAGGCATCTTGTATGAGAATGGAGGGCCTGTCACACTCTAGGTAAAAGGAGCATTGATTGCTGCCATAGATGGAATTGGACCATTTCCTGAGGTAGAGGCCTTCGAGACCATAGTGGTCTGCACTGGAGATGGTTGGTTAGGAGGCAGAACGCCCCCTGTTGTGACATATGTAGAGGAAATATGAGAATTCCGTGAAGAAGTAGTAGCATTTGTCTCCATTGATGCTTGTGACACTACCTGACGCTCGTAAGGATCAACCTGTACGATGATGGGCGTCGATAGATCGGTGATCAGAGGGTTATACATACCAAGAGCTTCCGCTCCGAGGTCGGAAATGGTTGGTTCCTATGGAATCAAATTTTCTCCTCTTGGAAATGGGTCTGTCATAGTTTCATGTGGCCCAGTCACCTCAAAAGACCCTTGTTGGTCTAGTCTTCACCTTAGCAGTGGAGGGGGTGGCTTCAGATCAACCGGTAGTAGGACAAGAAGCCTTCGTGACTGATGGAGCTCCTAATACTCCATGGTGTGAGAAGATCAAACACACACTAGGGATTTATATTAACATTCAAGACCAACACACACTAGAAAAATATCCTATGAGATAATACAAGAAGATCACTAACTAGTTGGAAGAACAGTTACACCAGCCAACACTAGAGGAACTTACCGGTGCAAGTGAAACTCGAATATGGAAGCACCCTCTGGGTTTAATATGCAAAGAATGGTCTGATGTCTACCCTAGGTACCGTGGTATACCCCCATAGACCTCTGTGTAAGTCACTAAGATAAAGGAAACTAGGTTTCCAGTGCGCGAACAGTCACCGGGCGAGTACAGTTGACAGTCGGGTGGACCGCAATGAGCAAGGTATAAAGCCTGAAACCTATCAAGGGTATCGAAAGAAATTGTTCTGAAATATGACTGAGGACCTCGAACATATTCGAGACCCATGAAGCTCTGTGGAAAATGCGATAAACCAAATCCAAAGATAAGCCCTCTATATGTGTTCCCCACTATGTTTGGTCTGGATTTGGAGGGGTTATCTCCACTACCTTTCTGCACACAACATCGTGTGTATCCCTTGTGTTAGAGGGGGGTCTCGGATAAATTTCATAGTTACTGGACTTTCAAGAACTCCCTAGCACAGACTCTTATGTTTGTTTTTGTATCCTGAAAGAGTTTCCTTTCCAATCCTAAATCAAGGTTCTAGCGTAGACTAAATTGATGGACCCTACAAACACAAAGTCTAATCATTTTTAATTAAGAATTAATTTTAGTGGATGTCTTAAGTCAAAAGGAACGGAAGTGAAACCAGTGATGTTCTTTAAGAGACAAAAAAGAAGAGCATAAGATGATACTGGAAACAAACTACGCCTTCTTCACAAATAAAGATTTTCCAAATTAAAACTCTTTCACCAAACTTTTCGTAACTACTTTTCTCAAATCTTTGAAAAGGAAAAACTTAAGACAAGATTTCGCTCGACTGCGAGCTAGTTAATGTGCTAAGAATTCAAGTAAATAACTTAAGAAAAAATTCATTTTCCTTGGTAAATGAAGCAACTAACCTAAACTACTTTACCAAACAAAGAAATGAAAGATTTTTTTTTATTGTTTTATGCTTCAAAACAAGAAATTTGAAAATGAATTATTTTCTTTTATTCTAAAGAAAAAAAGGGAAAAATGACGACAAGTCAAGACCAAGAAATGAATTCAAGCCCAATCACAGATCACAGGGAGTCACTGACAATACCAAATAGGAAGATTAGAATGAACTCACACACTTGCCTAAAAACCCTAATAAATAAAACACAAGAAATCGTTGATCAAAAGAAAGCTATGTTGAGGTCAAACCTAGGCTATAGACTGCTATAACAGAGACTAGGGATAAATCAAGAAAACCACTGAAAAGTGTGAATTTTGACAGGGAAGAGGATGACTTCCTCTTATTTAAAAAAAAAAAAATTCTCAACACAGGCACGCTACTGACACTTTAGCAGCCAGCGTATGTACGCAGGCTGTCCAAAGGCATAGCACGTATGTACGCATGTAGGCCCACTACAGGCTGCGTACACCTCTGCAAATTCTCAAAAAAATGAAAACCAACTGTCAAGAGCAGGAAGGGAGTATTGGTATGGAAGACCAAGATCCATTAAAGACACATAAGCTTATAGAAACTCAAAAAATAGTGAGTAAACTTATTTAAAAACACCCAAAAGAAATATCCCCAAAGACCCTAGAGGCTTCCGGAGTATGTTCACCAATTCTGCTATAGCGGGAAAACCCCTCTATAGACTACACTAGGGTTCTAAAGTGTAGGAAAAGATAACCGTCTAAAGTCTCCTAATTTTTATCAACTATCCCGACATTACCCCACAATCATACATAAAAGACAAAGTATAGAGATCTGGTAGGCATACCTTAGACTCCACATCCGGTGTCTATCCCTTTTCGCTCGGTTGTTTCCCAACTGCAAGTCCCCTTCCAAGGTTGACCTACATTAACCAAAAGATAAACAAGAAACTACAAGCATGCATTCTACATATGGATTAGTGGGTTAGACATCATAATCAAGAAATGTAAAAAAATCACGAAGATTGAAGACATCATTTGGCAGGACAGAAAAAGTACTTCTTTATATTAATCTCACAAAAGTCGTTTACAACATGAGACCGACACTGCTCCTCGAACTAGGTCTTGGACTCCTCTTCACCATGCAACAACGACTTCCACATATTCTTCTCCTCTTCAGTTCTCTCTAGGGAAATGGCAAGGATTTGCAAAGGAGGAAGAAGGAATTATGTCTCAAACTAACAATGTGGTTGCAAAATATTGGGTCAAAGGGGGAATATTGAAATGGGCGGAGTTTCAATGCTCTTGTGCTTCTTCCTTGGAATGGGGCCCCAAAACCTTATTTTATAGGCTAAAAGAGATAGTAACGGTTGGGGTGACTGGCTATGGGCGGTCAACTGATTAAGTAATGGCCTGGAAATCCGTATCCCTTTTCAATTTTCATTTTTCATGATTTTGTGTGAGTGTGTGTGGCTTGTAGTGGTGCAGCAAGCATGTGTACATGGGAAGTAGTGGTCTAGGGAGAATACACCTTCACTACAATGGTTTTTAGAAGATTTGTTTAGTGATAGCTTGGCAAAGATAGCAAGTAAGGTGGCCTAATGCTAGGCATGTATGTCTAGTGCAATTTAGGATTATAACAGGTGGGTGGCCACCGATATCCACCTGGATCAATCCTCCCTCCTTAGGAATAAATGGTCTCCATTACATTGAGTTCCCCCATCAGATGAGGAAATTTCTCCTAAATTTGGCCCCGGGTGAGCCACTTTCCTTGATGCAGGAGTTGCCCTGCTTTGACGACTCGATAAAGTTGGATCCTTTGCTGTCAAGTGCCCTTGATCTATGTGTCCACAATCTAATCTAGTATGCCTATTGTATGTAGTCAGGGTTGATCTATGTTGGTGTCATTTTTTCTCCTACATCTGAGGTGTCCAATAATGGTGGGAAATAAGGGCAAAGGAGAACCACGTTGAACACTAGGTGCAGGCATAGGAAAGGAGGAATGTTGAGCTCAAAAGAATTATTGCCCACGACCTTGGTGATGGTGTATGACACATAATGGAGTGGGTGAAGCTTCTGATGGGGTTCTGTAAGGTGTTCTTTCTAAAAGTGCAACCAAAATTTGTCTCCCACCTAAAACTTATGTAGCACCCGATGTTGATCATGGCGCTACTTGTACTTGTCATTGGAATTCTGTAGGATATCCTGAACTTGTTGGTGGATGTGCTAGATATTCTCAATGAATCGGGTGGCTTTGTCAGCTTCAGTTGGAGAAGGAGCTGAGTCAGTCGAGGCGACCGCAAGGGGAAGTGAAACATCTATGGGACCCAATGGTTGGAATCCCAACCCCACCTGAAAGGGGTTGTGGTCGGTTGAGCTATTGAGGGATCAGTTGTAGCTATGTTGGACATAGGTAAGGCTCTCATCCCATGTGCGAGGGTGATTTGAATTATACATGTGAAGGATATGCACAATCATTCGATTTATGACCTCAATTTGGTCATCTGTCTGGGGGTGGAAGGTCATGGATTTAGTGAGCTTGGTGTCCAACAGTGACCAGAGGCTCGACCAAAATGTGTTGAGAAATCAACTGTCTCAATTTGAGACAATGGTTTGTGGGATTCCAAAATGTAAGCAAAATCGTTCAAAGAAGATCTTGGTAGTGGCCTCTGCTGTGATGTTCTTCTTGCAGGAAACCAAAATCGCCATCTTAGAAAAGTGATCAACAACCACAAAAACATAGTCATTTCCCCGCTTGATGGACGGGAGGCCCGACATGTAGTCCTTTGAGATGGATTCCCATATCCTGTCAGGAGTAGGAAGAGGGGTGTACAGGCCATGTTTATTAGTGTTCGGTTTGGAAATAGCACAGGCAGTGCAGGACTTGATATACTTGTTGACCTCCTGTCGAATTTTAGGCCAATAGAAATGTTTCTGTAGCATCACCACTATCTTTTCAACACCAAAGTGTCCTGCCACTCGACTGTAGTGGGCTTCCTAGATCATCTTCGCTCGCTCACTTGATGGAACAAAGATATGGCCCAGATGACACAACAACTCATCCTAAATATGGAAATTATCAACAACTACGTTTTCACCCAACATTTGGTAGGTGGTGGCGAAGTCTGGGTCTGTCTCATAGAGTTGGGGTGATATAGAGGTCTCATGGTCACAAGAGTCTAGCACTGTGGTGAGTGTCGTGACTGGAAGTTTGTTGAGGTAATCAGTGACGTGATTGGTGCTTCCTCTTTTATACTTGATGTTGAGGTGGAATTGCTGCAAGTATGTGGACCACTTTTTATGATGATCATTCTGCAATTTTCCTTGTGTCTACATGAACTGCAGTGGCTTATGATTAGTGTGAATGACTATCTCCTTCCCAAGAATGAAATATCTCCACTGGCAGCAGGATTGCACAATGGAGTATATTTATTTGTCATAAGTAGGGTACTTATGGACAAAATCTGATAGTGTCTCACTATGATAGGCCACGGGATAGTCGTGCTGAGTGAGAATGATGCCCACCACATAGTCTGAAGCATCTGTCTCGATCTAAAAGGGTTGT
The DNA here is from genome assembly GCA_009831015.1 of Picea engelmannii. Lineage (NCBI taxonomy): Eukaryota > Viridiplantae > Streptophyta > Pinopsida > Pinales > Pinaceae > Picea > Picea engelmannii. The sequence goes on along the minus strand of ML790121.1, from coordinate 138,382 downwards.
TGCAGGTCTAGCAGTGAAAGTATTGGGGCTGAGCACAAATCATTGAATGCTTTTTGTTGGGACTGGCCCCACACAAATTTCACCTTACCACCACCCTTGGTTATTTGGCTGAGGGCCCATGCAATATGGGATAATCCCAACACAAACCTGCGGTAGAAATTGGCAAGGCCCAAGAAACTCCGAAGCTCAGTGGGTGCGGTTGGGACTGGCCAGTCATGGATGACTTGGATCTTGGCTAGATCCACATGTATGCCATGCTGATCAATTATGTGGCCCAGGTAATGGACCCTATCCATGCCGAAGGAGCATTTTTCCAAGTTGGCATATAGCTTGTGCTGCTGCAGGGTGTGCAGAACCTACTGAATATGTTGCAAGTGTTCGGCCCAAGTCTTGTTGTAAATGAGAATGTCATCCATATACTGTAATGTCCCACACCTCTTAGAGAGGTGATGAAGAGACTTAGTGGCCTGGGCACCCCCACTAGGTCATAGTCTCACACTGAAGGGGGGAAAGTCAAGAAATTAAAAGTTATATTTTTAAGTTGACTTAAGAAAGGAAAAGGATAAAGGAGTAAAAGCTAACTCAACAGAAGAATAGAAGATTAACCCTGGGAGTTAACCTAACTCAACAGAGAATTAGAAGGAAAATTATAAGTAAGAGGTTGGGGTGCACCTATTACTCATTCTGGTTTTGGATTAACATTTTCTATTGCTCTTGAGCATTCAGTTTGGGGGTTTTGTTGTACAAACCCTTGTGAGCAACTCAGTGATCAAATATCCACTCACCTTGTTCCGCAGCTTGGTCTCGGGGATGAAAGACTCCTCCACACCATTCTATTCTCATCCCATCTGCATCTAGCGCTTCAGAAGGTAGCAGGCCATACTGTTCTTGTGTTTCCAGCAAGGGCGCACCATTATCTAGAGGGAGGTTTGATCTAGCTTATCCTGAGGACCTGGGGCCATTCCGACAATTGGGTTTTGTTTGTAGGGACAGGACCATCCGTTTGAGGGATTTTTTGGAGGGTTATCATCATTCTACATTTGTCTGTAGATTGGGACGTCTTGGAGCCATAGGGGACATCTTGTAATTCAGTAAAACTCAGATCTAGGGAGATCTTCTTGAGATCTGAGTCTGAAACTTCTCCCATGGGATTCTCATAGCCCAATCTATATTCTTGGAGAGTTTCAGAGAATTTGGAGGCCTCCTTCATCAGGGTCAAACCAACTAGGGTTTCAGTCATCTAGTGGGGTGCACCATTCAGTGGAGAATTCAGATCTATGGGGTTTGAGAGTGGATTTGGGAATTTGGACATCTAGGTTGTCCTTACAGTTGCCCGATCTATCATTTGGCATATTTATCGAGATGATTGGACACTTTTGGTAGCAGGGAAAAATTATTGAGGGCTTCATCATTCTAGCAGGATGTGACACTTTCCATATTGGAGGTTTAGCATTAGTACGACTCAGATCTGCTTGATTCAGTCTTCATTGTATATCCAACCTTTGGAGGATTATTTTGTAATGTCAAGAGCATTTTTTAGCAGCTCATATCTATTTCTTGTACAACCATCTGATGTTTATGCCAGATCGACCATCTATTATATTGATCTTACATTGCTCATAATAAAAATGTCAGATCTTTGCTTGTGCTTCTACATCTTGAATATATTGTGATCTCCATGTGTTGATGAATCTTGTATGCACTTAATAACTCAATAAATTAGTAGTAGTTAGTGATTCCAAGAAAGAATTTGTCTTGGGATCATTACATATACACCACTACAAAAGTATTGGTGAATGGTCGCAGGATATCATCCATCATCCTCATGAAAGTGGATGGAGAATTTTTCAAACCAAAGGGTATGACCAACCATTCAAAAAGGCCTTCCTTTGACTTGAAGGCAGTTTTCCATACTTCTATCTGTTCTATTGGGACCTGGTGGTAGCCAAACTTCAGATCAATATTACTAAAGTATTCTCCCCCCATGAGTTGATCAAGGAGGTTGTCGATTCAAGGAATTGGGTACCGATTTCTGACTATGATTTTATTCAGAGTCTGGTAATCAATGCAGAGTCCTCAGGTTCTATCTTTCTTCTATACCAACACGATTGATCTCCCCCAAGGTGATGATATGGGTCAGATGTGCCCCTTATGGAGCATTTCTTGGATATGTTGCTTGATTTCCTCATTCTCTAATAGAGAGTGGTGATAGACTGGCCCATTAAGAAGTGGTGCGTCGAGGGTCATATCGATGGGGTGCTTGACCTAGAAGTGAAGAGGTACCCCGGTAGGTGAGGAGAAGAATACGAGTATGCTTCCATGACCTTATCTACTTGCTTCTGGTGTGTGGAGAGGTTGGCCGCAGAGACCTTGGATGTGGTTGTGATATTTTGCTTATTCTAAGAGTGAATCACGAAGAAGACAAACTTCCCCGTCTGAGAGATGACCTTCCTGCATTTCGTAGAAGAGATCAAGGAAATAGCACTAGGTGGGACTGCCTTGGGTATCCTGTACAATTTCCTGTTCAATGTAATAATAAGACTATGAGGCCTAAACTCATATCCAGCATGACGTTTCCATAAATAAGGTTGGCCCAAAATAACATCACAAACTTCGAGAGGAGAAACATCACACAATACCTCGTCTTTGAAAGGCTTGATGTTGTATGACAGTCGACACTGTTTGCTGACATGGAGATCGCTTCCTTAGTGGAGACATCCAATGGTGTAGGGTTGTGGGTGTGATGTTTTTGGCAGGGCCAGCCACTTGATGACGTCTGCTAAGATTAGGTTATTTTCGCTACCGCTATCAACAATGAAGTGCAGTGGGGTGCCTTTTACCCACAATTGTGAATGGAAGAAGCGTTCTCCTTCTTATGGCTCGTCTGGTTCACCAAGCTGGAGCTTGGTAGTAGAAACGGTGGCACTAGTTTCTATGTCAATGATCCATCTTCCCCTTTCCAGTTCTGGCTCAGAGTCTAAACCTGCATCTAATTTAGAGGCTTTCACTTCAGCCACCAGCGACTTCTTTGAGCGAAATTCAACAGTGTTATGCCAAGGGATCTTATGGAAGTCGCACCACTTCTCAGTATCTTTCTTTGTCTTTCCAGTGTCCTTTGCTTGTGGATTGGACTGTTTGTCCTTATACTATCCATATTTTCTCTATCCTTTGTTATGTGGGTTGGGGCCACCCTTTCCTAGATTTGTTTGTGAGGGGTTCCCAGGCCCAAATTGTCACGTCTTTTGTTTGAGCTTCTGCTCAATTTTGACAACATATCGGTAGGCCACGCCCAAGGATGATATGTCGAGAAATTCCATTTCATTCTAGATGTATCTATGCAGAGTGTCGCGATACTTGAGAAATAGATGTCTCTCTGAATCTTTGATACCCATCTTGGTGCACAAGGTATGAAAGATATTTGTTAAATCTGGCACTGCTTGGTCTCTTTCTTGCTGCAGTGTGGTCCATTTGGTATACAAGTCATGATAACTTTCGACAAGGTAGTATTGTTCCTTAATAACATCCTTGAAGGATTCTCAGGTGGCCATGAATGTAAATAATGAAGGTTACTTTGTTTCCTTTTTCTCACAAAAATTTTCCCACCAATCTTTGACATGGGGAATGGCTTTGAGGAGCGCAAAAGTAATCTTTTCTCTATTTGAAAAGTTATGGACAGAAAAATACCCTTCTAGTAGATTCAACCACTTGTCTACAACATCTGTGTCTATCTAAACTTAAAATATATGAATATTGAAGTTTATTTGTACCTTGAAGGGGGCGACGCCTCTGCTCGATGAAGATGCGTCACCTGTTGGTATTCGTTGAAGGATTTGCACGAAAATATCCATCATATCATTCCTTTGTTGCGTGAGGGATTCCTCAATAAATAGTTTGAAAGGATATCTTGTCCCATCATATTTATTTTCTTTTTCCATGAGAGGTCGCTTGGGTGTGCGAGATCTTTTTTCCTCAAGAGAAACAAGCTCGAGACCCAACTCTTTGTACTCCTACCTCGTTGGGGACATGCATTAAGATGAAAAGGAGCAGACTGCTCTGATACCATTGATCTGGATTTTATAAGTAGAACAAAATGACTACAGATTATTAACAGGTTCTTAACACAAAATAACTAATATACAATAAAACTGGTTTTCTATTCAATAAGGAAATAAGATGAAACTGTAAAATGCAGCGGAAACAAGCTTGCTGGAATGGTGGTGGCTTATCTCTGAGAAGAGATGTGACCACTGTACTCATTCATAAGAAGATGATTAAAATGAGGCTCTGAAGGCCTTTTTACAATAAACAGGAATTCCAAAAACCCTAGACATCCAAAAACCTAACCCTAGGAGGTGAAGCGCCAAAAGTCATGTGGGCCTCGTCTGGGTAAGTTAGTACATCAACTTCCTGGAGTCGTAACTTTTGCATACAATCTAATTTTTAGGTGTATGATATCCCATTGGAAAGGTATCTTCAAGGAGATTCATTTTGGGGGCTCAATCATGCCTTCAACTATCATTGAGAATCTCAATCCTGAAAAAACTTCATTTAAGCCCTCAAAATGGCCCCGAAAGTTAAAACTGCTAAAAATAGTAAATTGCCAAAATTGCCAGAAAACTGTTTTGAGCCAGTTGGAAAAGGTGAGTGGCCATCGATATCCACTTGGATCACCATCACTCCCCTTGGAACCATTCCTATTTTCTCTGTATCTGATAAATCTCTCCCCCTTTTTCATCAATGGAAAAGGTATCTTTCCATCTGAGGCTACTCCCCCTAACTGAACTTTCCTTGGGGATACTCCCCCCGAATGAACTCTTTCTGAAACGGATCTCCCGACCTTAATTGTCCTTTTTATTTTGCTTCCTCATGTCTAAGACATATAAGATAAGCATTCAAAATAATTAATTTTGGAGTAGAAATTACTCCGAGTCTCTGGCGAAGATACTCAAAGGCTTCCCGTGGAAGCGATTTTGTAAAGATGTCTGCCACTTGTTGTTTTGTACCCACATATTCAAATATGATGTTATTCTCTGCAACCTTTTCCCATATAAAGTGATACTTTATTTGAATGTGCTTCATCTTGGAGTGCATCGCCAGGTTCTTTGAGATACTGATGGTTCTCGTATTATCAAAATAGATTGGAATGGGATCATCATACTCAACCTATATATATATCAGAGTTTGTTTCATCCATAGAACCTATGTACAACATGTTATTGCTGAAATATACTATGCCTCAGTTATAGATAAGGATACTAATGATTTTTTCTTGCTTAGCCATGATACTAAACACTCACCCAAGTAGAATGGTGCTCCATTAGTGTTTCATTGGTCATCAATGTAACCTGCCCAATCTACATCTGTCTAGGAAATAAGTGATATATCCTTTCCTTTTGGATACCATAATCCAAACTCTTATGTTACTTTGAGATATCTGAAAATCCTCTTCATTTCTATGACATGTGTTTCCTTTGGTGCTACTTGAAATCGTGCCACTTTTCCAACTTCGTGCATTACATATGGTCTGGATGTTGTCACATATAGTAAGTTGCCAATCATTGACATGTATTTCCTCTGGTCTGTAGACTTTGAATCGTCATTTTTCTCAACTTGCAACTGGTTTTCATAGGAGTGGTAACTGGTTTGCAATCTTCCATTCTGAACCTCTTTAGAATTTCTATGATATACTTAGTTTCAGAAATAAAAATTCCTTGGTTTCTTTAACATATTTGAAGACCCAGAAAGAAGGATAGTTATCCAAGTAATGACATTTCAAATTCATTATGCATATCCTTTGCAAATTTCTGGGTTAACCTATCATCATTGCTTCCAAAAATAATATCAACATAAACTTTAATTAATAAAATACTATCTTGAGTTACCTTGATGTAGAGGTTGTTGTCTGCACTTCCTTTTTTGAACCCTTCCTGATGTAGATATTTATCCAGTCTAGAGTACCATGCTCTAGGAGCCTGTTTTAGACCATACAAGGCCTTCTTCAATTTAAGCACATAATTTGTGTTCTCTGACCACTGAAATCCTTCTAGTTGTTCAATGTAGACTTCTTCTTCAAGTTCCCCATTCAGAAAAGATGATTTTATGTCCATCTAATATACTTTAATATTCTTGGATAAAGCATAAGCTAAAATCAATCGTATTTCTTCCATTCTGGAAACTGGGGAAAATGTCTCTTCAAAGTGGATTACTTCAACCTGTGCATATCCTTTACATACCAATCTATCTTTGTTCCTTGTAACCTGTGCATCTTCATTCAATTTATTTCTGAATACCCACTTTGTGCCAATAACATTCTTATTCTTTGGTCTTGGAACCAATTCCCAAGTGCCATTCTTCTCTATTTGATCCAATTCTTCATCCATGGCCTTATTCCAAAATTCATCAATGCTGGCCTCTTCAAAACTATTTGTTTCAATCGTAGATGAGAGTGTTAGGTGCATTTTTTTTGGTGACTGAATTCTTCTTCTAGTCTCAACTCTTGCATCTTTGTTTCTGATAGTTTGGTACGAAGGATGATTCTTCTGTACTCGTTTGCTAGGTTCCTTTTGAGGCACTTATTGAAATTTCTCTTCTACTTTTGTTTGATCCTCTTCATATTCCCCTTCTACTTATTCTTCATCGTCTTCTTATTCTTCGTAAAGTTGTTCCATTAATTCATTTTCTTCTTCATTTAATTCTCGTCCACTTGTTTCATCAATTGTTACATTGATTCTTTCCACAACTTTTTTCGACCTCAGATTGTAACACTTGTATTCTTTCCTTATACGTGAGTAACCAACAAGTACTCATTTTTCCACATGAGAATCAAATTTTCCCATTCTTTCATCTTTTGTTTTGATGTAGCATTTTCTTCCAAATACTTTGAAGTGCTTCACATTTGTTGGTCTTCCTTTCCATAGCTCGTAGGGAGTATTTTCAGTGTTGTCTCTAAGCATTACTCTGTTTTGAATGTGAACCTTTGTATGCATAGTATCTGTCCAAAATATATCTATCAATTTGGAATCCATTAACATTGTTCGAGCCATTTCTTGTACTGTCATGTTCTGTCATTCAACAACTCCATTATATTGAGGTGTCCTAGCAATGGAGAATTGCCTTTTTATTCCATGTCTGTTGTAGTAGTCCATAAATTCCTTTGAAGTGAACTCTCCTCCATTATCATATCTCAAACATTTGATTTTTGAATCCATTTCATTTTCAACCATTTCCTTGTAGACCTTGAAGTTTTCAAAATCTTTTGACTTATTCCTAAGAAACAAAACTGCAGTCATTCTTGTATAATCATCAACTAGTAACATAAAGTATTTCTCAACTTTTAAACCCTTTGTTGTATTTGGTCCAACTAGATCAATATACACAATTTCCAGTGGTCTTGTCGTTGAATATTCCTTTGATTTAAACTTGGTCTTTTTTTTCTTTCCTTGTTGACAATGCTTGCATAAAGTGTTGGTTGGTTTCGTAATCTGGGGAATTTCTCTAACTGCTTCATTTTTGTTGACTTTAACAAGGTTATCAAAGTGTATGTGACCCATTGTTTTGTGCCATAACCAACTTTCATCTTCCTTTCCTAGAAAACACTTTTTATTTCCAATTTTAGTTAATACATATATGTTGCTTGAAGTTCTTACAGTTGTTGCAATTAATTTTTTTGAACCTTCTTTTCTTATCTCGCACTTTTGTGAATCAAAAGTAACTTTATGACCTTGGTCACACATTTTCCTCATACATAAAAGATTATATTTCATATCTTGTACTATTAGAACATTTTCTGCCTTGATATTCTTGTTTCCAATTATGATTGTGCCTTTTCCAATGATTTTAGCTAAAACATCATTTCCGAAAGAGATTGGTCCATCTCTTTCCTTTCTTAATTTAAGAAACCTATCTTTATCACCCATCATGTGTTTTGAACATCCATTGTAAACATACCAACCAATTTTCTTCTGCTTATCTTGTAGAGCGAGTGTACATTCTTCATTACTATACCGATTCTTCTTTATGCCTGTGACTGTTGTATTTTTGTTGTGGTTTTCTAGGAGGAACTTTCATTCTGCAATCTTTGTCCATGTGTCCAAAATTGTTACACTTGTAGCATTCCACTTCATTGCTCAATGATTCAAATCTGTTGTAACTTCTTCTCTGTGTTTCACTGGTCCTTCTTAGATAACCCTTTTAGGTATGACTTTCAAAGTTGTTTATGTTTTTGTTGTTAGCTCTACAATTCATAGATTTATGTATAAAATTATTACATGCATAACATAAACCAAAAAATATAGTTTGGTACCTGGGAGTTGAATATCTGCTAAAAGGAGTTGCTCTTATGAATCCTTCTTCTTCTTGAGGCCTATCTGTCGGTCATTGAATCTGAAATCTGAATCTTCTCGATGGAGGAGTGTCCATGTAATCTTCTTTGTAGGTATTCATATCCTCTTTGATTGTTTCTATGTAGATTTTTGGATATGTTTCTTGTTCTGTTGTTTTGGAGCTTGATCCCTTTTCTGTCTGATTGTATCCAAGTCCATACTTGTCATGATGAGGCTTTTGACTACTGATAATGTTATCCAAAACTTTTGATTTGTTCTGCATATTTTTCTCTTGAAGATCCTTTCTTAATGCGGCAATCTCTACTTCCAAATTTCCAATGATCATGTCTCTTTATTCTAGTTGTTCTTTGAGTACTTCTTCAATTCTTTTATCTTCTTCTAGTTGTTCTTTGAGTACTTCTTCAATTCTTTTATCTTCTTCTATTTGAACCTTCAAATTTGTGATTATTTATTCTAGTTCCTGAGTGTCTTATTTCTTGTCTAGTTATGCTTGTAGCTTCTTGTTTTTCTTCTTTTCTCTTCTTAACTTCTATGGCACACAACAATTCTTCTCGATGGTCAACTTCTTCCTCTTCATATTCTTCTTCGGTGTCTTCTTTATTAGATTCTTCTACTTCCATGAATAAAACTTGTTTTGTTTCACTGTCACTAACTTCATCTTCATCTAATGAGGAGATGTATTCTTTGGTGCATAAGATTTTCTTGAAAGATTTCTTTGTGGTTCTTTTTCTTTTATATGTTTGTTTTCTATTTGAGTAATTTTTATCATCATTTTTGTTATTTTTATTATGAGGAAATTTGTTAGAAAAATGACCAATACCATTACAATTAGAACAAATCAATGGAAACTTACCTTTATATCTATCGTTGGTTCCTATGTTCAATATTTTGAAAAAGTTGTCCATTTCTTCATCATCGTCCGAGATGTCATTGTTGTTGCTATGTTATTTTTCCTTTTTCTTTCACTTTTTCTTTGACCTTTTGGATGCTTTGAAAGCTGCTTCTTTTATATCTGGATTTTCCTATTCGGTTCTCATTTCATATGCTATGAAGATTCCATGTATTTCATCCATGATTATTGAGTCTAGATCTACTCTTTCTTCTAGTGTTGATATCTTAGGATCAAATCTCATAGGAAGAGATCTTAGTACCTTTTGAACAATTACAGATTCTTTAATTTCATCTCCCAAACCTATGATTGCATTTATTGTTTCATTGACTCATAAGAAGTAAGCCACAATATTCTCGTATTCCTTCATATTTAGTTGTTCGAACTGACCTCTGTAAGTTTGAAGCTTTGTTGCTTTGACTTTTGAATCTCCTTCTTAAATATTTTGAAGATTGTCCCAAATATATTTAGCGGATTTAGAATGTATAACTTTGGTGTATACTGATTCACAAAGACTATTCAAAAGTGCATTTGTGGTTTTGGAATTATTTTTCCCGAGTTTTATTTATCTTTCATTTGTCAGTGAAATTGTTGGTTCTTTGTATCCATCTACAACAGATTCCCAAATTTCAAATCCCTGTGCTTGTATATATTTTTTCATCCTTCTACTCCAAAATGCATACTTTTGTCCATCAAACTATGGTATTCCATTTTTATACATGTTTCTCTCCATGATCTACCTTTCAGTGGTTAAACTGGTTTCTGAAGGAACTTGCTATGATACCAATTGTTGGATTACTGAGAGGGGGGGTGGATCAATAATAGAGCATTCCAATCCTTTTCAACCAAAACATGCAAGTGTTATATCAATGTAGCATTATCATCCACTAGTTTCAGAGTAAATAAACATTGAACAAATGGGTAATCATACACATACATAGTACACTAGTGTTTTACGTGGAAACCCAAAGTAGGAGAAAACCACACAATGTTTTTTCTTATATTTCTTTAAGAGTTACATTCATTGGAAGCACCAAATTTCCAGCTGCAACTGGAAGGAGGCTCCAACCCCCTAGTTTCTCAGGCTACAACCTGAGGGAATCTCCAACTCCCCAATTCTTTGGCTATAACCAGAAGGAGGATACAACCCCCTATTTTCTCCGACTACAACCAGAAGGTGGCTACAACCACCTATCCTTGCCCCATCCAACCGCCCTAAAATATAAATGCCAAATGTAGACAACCTGTCACTATCACTGAATCAACCACTGCCACTATCAACCTATCACTGTCAACATGTACCAATATCCTGTAACAACCTGTACCAATCAACCTGCACCAAATAACCTATACCAATAACCTGATCCAACATGTACCATGCATCAATTGCACATCAACTATGACTCATAAATATGTACCAACATCATCAACTATACACCTCATGTATGTGCCAACTCATCAACTACTTGTCTCAGCCATGTACCCAACATGTACCTCAACCATATACCAAAGACATACACTAATATAACCATAAAAAATCCACCACTCTATCAATAAACCAAATACCATAAACCCTTACATCAAACCATGTTCCACAACATCATTGTTATGTAGCCTCAAGCTAAACCAACAACACATCACAACTAAAAGACCAATACCCATATGTCAAATACCAACAGAAGAATACCAAATGTATCCCTCAACAAATCTTATATATGTAGCAATATTGAACATCCAATACCATCTCAAGAGCTAAACCTTAGCTCACAAAACATACCTCAAACAAGATGTGCTATATCTCTCATAAATAGACCCCAACCATGTTGTTGTCATGATTTCTGTTCCGCACTTTTTTCTGCCATGATTTTTTTAGCGCACTTTTTCTATCACACTTTTTCTGTCGCTATTTTTCTGCCATGATTTTTCTGTTGCACTTTTTTTGTCGCACTTTTTCTGCCAAAATTTTTCTTCTACACTTTCTCTGCAACGATTTTTTTGCCATGATTTTTCTATCACACTTTTTCTGCCATGATTTGTCTGCCGCACTTTTTCTGCTGTGATTTTTCTATTGCGATTTTTCTGTTGCACTTTTTCTGCCGCACTTTTCTTGCCGCACTTTTTTTTCCGTACTTTTGCTATCAAACTTTTTCTACCGCACTTTTCTCTATCAATAATACCTTCCCAAATAACCTTTCAAAAAATAGATATTCAATGATATTCAATAGGTTCAAGTGTGATTAAATGCAAGAGCCTTGCCTCTTATTTATACTTTCATGTAGAATCCCACTTCCCTTATTTTAGGAAGTTTTCCATTAACTTTGTTATTTAAATAATTTCTTTTGCAAACACTTTGACTACTTTGACCTTTTGGGGCTTCTAGATGACTCATGAGGGTTCTCCAACTTCACATGGCCATAAATCTCTAACCATGAGTTATGTGATGTTCCACATACCATCGGAAATGGCATGACATGTACTATCCATCTAGAATAGTATTACCTAGAAATATATAAAAAATCATACCATTATCCATAAAACAAACTTGGGTCCATTACCCAAACCTTTGTGCTACTGGAATTCACTACCAGACTTTCTTCAAGGGGTGACATTAACGAAAACAACCCAATTAATCAACAATATATTCAAGAATCCTTTGTGGAACTTTTCTCCCAGTAATTTCCCACCAATGTTTGACATGGGGGAGAGACTTAAGGAGTGTGAAGGTGATATTTTCCTTGTCGAAGAAATTATGAATAGAGAAATAACCTTCTAGCAGATTTAACCATTTTTCTAGGGAATCCGCATCTATTTGTCCTTCAAATATGGGAATATCAAAATTAAATTGTACCTTGAAAGGTGAGGTGCCTCCAAAGTGGTCGCTTGATGAAGACGTACATGTTGTTATCAACAGGCGTTGAAGGATGTGGGAAAAATTCTCTATCATTTCGTCCCTCTGTAGCATGAGTGCTTGCTCAAGCAATAGATTTATAGAATCATATTCTTTGCCAATTTTTTTTGTATTCCACCATGGAGTATTTCTTGGGCGTGCGAGAGAGACTTTCCTCAAGAGAGACAAGATCAAGACCCAACTTGCTATACTCAGACCTCGTCTGGGACATGAACTGAAAAACAATCAAGAGCAGCCTGCTCTGATACCACTGATCCAGATTATTTTCGGCATGAAATGAGAGCAAAGATATAATAAAGAAATCTATAGAGATATCTCATATATCCAATAATATAACAGAAATGTATTAGAGATGTAACCAGAAACACAGAGATATAGTAATACACAATTTTCTATTAATGAGCGAAAATGTACAAAGACTGTAAAAATATAGAGTGAAAGACTCACTAGAATGGTGGCAGCCTATCTCTGAGAAGAGGTGTGTCTGATACTCGCATTCTCAAGAAGATGATTTTACAATGAGGCTCCAAAGGCCTTTTTATCATAAATAAAATCCAAAACCCTAACCCCGGAAGATGAAAATCCAACAATTTCGTGGACCCCATTTTGGGTAGTTTGGTGTATCAACTTTCGAGGGGCGTAGCTTTGGCATATGATCTTCATTCGGGGCACACGATAGCTCGTTGGAAAGGTATCGTCGAGGATATTCATTTTGGGGGATAAATCAGAGCCTTTGGCTATCATTGAGAATCTCGATCCCGAAAAACCTTCATTTAGGCCCTCAAAATGGCTCCCGAAGTTAAAAATTGTTAAAAATAGTAAATTACCAAAATTGCCATAAAACTATTTTGAGCTAGTTGGAAAAGGTGGGTGGCCAACGATATCCACCTGGATCACTAGATGACCAAAAGATTCTAAAAATGTTTGTAGATCACAAGTCCCTAAAACTTGAGCCATAATAGAGGAGGACCATTGGCATTGTGAATATGTAGGGTGTTGATTAGAAGGATCACTGACAATATAACCAACTACTTCTCTTTTTGTGCGGACCCATATAGGAAGTTATGGTACTAGTGCAATATCACGTTCAATGGAATCAACTAGAGGAGGTAAGTAAACATATATATATTTTTATCCTCAGTATCATCATCTGAAGAAGAAAAAGAAACTAGAATAGGGGAACTAAATGAAATAAGGGGAATAGAAGATGGCACACATTCTAAATTAGGCTCATAGGACGAGACCTTCATCAAACTTGACATCTCTTTGAATAATGAATTTTATTGAATGAGGTTGAAGAATTATATAACCTTTTACACATTCAAAGTATCCAACAAAAATGCACTTCTCACTCTTAGGTTATAATACTTTCCTTTTCTCATTAGGAATGTAATCCATGCTTCACTATGAAACACATAAAAGTGGTTGACATCTAGTTTAATGTTTTTTTTTTTTTTGACAGAAATGGTTAGAGGATTTTTATATTAAAAACAGTGGGCATGCCACTGGGTTCAGTACATCGAAACTAGTTTATTGTAAACAGGAAACCAAATGCCTAAAGATCTTAACATATGAAAAAGTTTGGGAGCCAAAATTATTTTAGCGATCCAGAGCAGCTTCACGTTATTACATCATTTCTAGCTTGGAAGTTTTTTTTCTTTTTTGACACTGTCCGCCATTCCATTCTTTGGTCCTGAGAGTGATTTTCTGTCAGGCCTAAAGGATCTTCCTCGTCAGCTAGATCAGCCCAGCTTGAATTCTAGGGGTCTGGCTGGATTGACGACTTGGGACCGGCTTCTGCCTGAGCTTCCCTTTTATCAGGGTCTTTGATTTTGGCTTCGGCTTCTGCTTCTTTTGCCTTTCCATGGGCCTTTCTTTCAGCGTGCAACTCTGATTGAGCTCCCGTCCACCAGGTGGGTCTTTGGCTCTTGGGAACCCTTTTTTTTTCTGGGTAGTTTGTCACAGTTTCGGGCTATGTGCCCCGTTGCAAAGCAGTTCCTACATCTGAAACTGAGATTCTCATAATCGAGTTTTTGGTTCCTTGAGTAGTCCTTGCCCTGAAGAATTATTTCAGCTGGGAAGCCTTTGGTGAAGTCCATTTCTACACAAATTCGCGCGAAGGTGGAGAAGGTTGGCCTGGAATCCGGGCTTCTGCAGAGGAACTTGCCGAGGCCATTGCCAATGGATTGAAGAGACGCATCCCCCCAGAAGTGCAGGGGAAAATATGGAAGTCTCACCCAGATAGGGGCTGAAGAGATACAGTTTGTGGAAGGGTCAAAAGCAGGGGTCCATAGTTGCATGGATAGACCTGCTCTACCCTAGAACCACGGTCTAGAGTTAAACACCTTGTCTCTATCGCTTGTAGATTCGAAAACTACCACAAAGAACCCCTTTGCACAGGGGCAGGTAGTAGCTTCTCCATCTAAAAGAGGGTACCATTCAAAAGAGATCCAGGAGAGAAGATCTGGAAGATTAGGCCAGAATCCATTAAACCTACAGACCAAAGCGTGATTGTCGTAATGTCGAGCATGCGTTAGGGCTTCCTGAGGCATTTGTATTGAGATTGTCGGAGCTTCAGGAACTGCTGCATGCAGCCCAGACAACCGACCCTGATGAGAGGCACCCTCATGAGCCATCGCATGCAGACCAGAGGGTTTTCATGAAGCTACCTCTTTGAAGGAGGGGCCCTGAGCCTGAGGGAGACCTTTGAATGATGCAGACGAATCTCCAGGGGGAGTGCAGCCGTGAAGGGGAGTCGAGATTGAAGGGGTCGCTGTCGCAACAACACTAGGACGGTCGTCGTTCTTCTGAGAAGAGGGTGAGGGAGCTGCCATTGAGCCTACGGAGCTTTTTGTGGATTTGATGGAGGGAGGAGGGGACGAGAGGGCCACAGGGCCGGTGGCCTGCGGGAGGTCCAGGAGCGCAGGAACGCGTGACCTAATCGCTCGCTTGGGAGTTTCTCTTTGGAATTGACATCTAGTTTAATTTTACTCCATGCTTCTTCCACTATTATTGTATTTTAAAACCTTTGTGAAAGTGTGATTAATTATTGCACAATTCATGGATTCCAACCAAAAATGAGTACTTAGTCCCTTAGATTGGTTCATACAATTTGGGATTTATTTTAATGTGCAATTATTTATCTTAGCAACACCATTTTATTGAAGTGTGCATAGAATAGTATGTTGCATCTAAATGCCCAGTGTAATGTAGTAAGTTGTTAATTTGTCATTAACATATTCATCACCATTATCTATTCTTAACTTTTGAAGTTGATGTCCAGAGTGTTTTTCTACAAGGATCCTGTAGGCCAAAAAAATGTCAAACAATTCATTATTAAGTTTTAAGAAATAAACCCAAGTGTGTCTAAAGAAGTCATCAATTAAGGTTAAGAATTAATTGAACCCATAGAAAGAATTAGAAGGAAGAAAATCACACAAATCACCATGAACAAGTTGTAAGGGGGTTGATGCATGCCAAGAGGCACTTTTGTCAAAATTGTCTGGATAATGTTTGCTAAGAACACATTTGTAACTAACATCATCTATGCATGTAATGAGAGGAAGAATAGTCACCATATTATGTTTACATGGATGCTATAATGAGCGATAGTTTTGATGAACAAAATCCTCATGCCAATTTTTTCTCATGTCTTCAACATGAGGAGTAATGATCCATAAATAGTGGGTCTATGGCTTATCTGTATCACCAACATATATTCTTTGTGGAATTACAATTTTTTCTCAATTATTTGGGTTGTTTATTACTTGGTTTTCATTTTTTGTGATCGCTAGACCAATTCCAACTAAGTTTCCAACTATGTCTGAGACCAACAATGAAGGAAATGTTGAGTGGACAGATTTAATCATTTAACAATGGAGACATGTTGAGGGGGCGAATTAAGTCGACCATCAGTGAAGGAAATGTTATTTGGATAAATTTAGTAGCTCAACAATGGAGAAAAACACCCAAGGTGATTTTAACCACTCGACATGAGATAAAAATTACTAGGGGAAAATTTAAACATTTGACATCAGAGAGAAATGACCCAGGGAAAGTTTAGACACCCGACATTGGAGAAAAATGACTTGGGGTGAGTTTAGACACTCAACATCAGAGAAAAATGACCTGGGGGTAAATAGAAGATTCCCAACAAAAGAAAAATGACCCAACAATGATTAACTCCAACCAATTTCTCAGTTGGGATGCCCAAAACTAAGAAAAACACCAAGAGGGGTATAAATATGCTTAGGAAGAAGTAAATTCACCCAACAATAAAATAAAACACCCAAAGGAGGGAATACAATTTGTGGGTGAGTGGAACCTCAATCAATAAGACAAAACATAGCTCAAATAGGTTTGAGATAATGAAGCTTGCATATATTAACTAAAAAAAAAATTTCAAGCTATAAAAATAAAACAAGAACCACGATATACCTCATAAAGTAGATTGCACCCACACAATATAAACAATAAAGATTAATTTTTCTTGGGAAATTCATCATAATGGGTGAGTTATGCATGACCAAACAACTCATGCATTATTAATTACGAAAATAAATGCATATTTCCATGGCTAAAAGATGCCTTCGCTCATCGTGGACAAGCTCCTTGACTCCTTCATCCACATATATTAAACCAGGCTACACTCTTTGAGATCTCATATATGAAAACTTTCCATGTTCTCCTTGTCTCCCTTCATTTCCCTTTTCGCTACAACATTCATTCTTTTAATGTGCTTCCTTTGGAAGGCCAATTGTCACATGCTTCATTTCCACTTCCTATTTTTACAAAAAAAAAAGGCAAAATAGAATGAAATTAACAAGTACAAGTTTATTACAATTTTACAAAATGTTTTGGTTGAGGATCCAATTCAGATCACACATCCCCATTTGTAGGATTTTTGTCCCCAAAATATTCAACTCCTTCACTCTTCTTCTTCTCCTATCATCAACCAGACTCCGACAAATCTCAAAGAAAGGATTCCTCTTTTGTAGGATAGAATATAAGAGTTGCGTAGGGGGTGCATTTGGCATAACCCTGATGTCATTATCATGGTTGTAGAGGACATTCACTACTGCAATAGATTGTTGGACTACCATTGCTCCTTGGGTTGCATGTTCCAAAAATTCCTATTTCTCCTTGACCTTGACTCTCCAAGATTTCTTCTTGGTTGTTTGGATCTTAGGATGGAGTTTTGGGTGAAGCCTACAACATTTGGCCTTTCAATATCCATTCAATTTGTAGTACTAGCAATAGTTCTTGCATGGCTACCTAGAATTCTAGAGTGCCAAAAATTTCTATCCTTATGACCCATTTTCTTGCAACAAAACAAAGTTAATCCATTGTAACGTCCCCTTCCACCCAGGCTGAACCACAATACATGAGAGGACACTTTTATTCTCCCTGTGGAACATATTGTAACATACCCAGGATCCAACTGAGCTATGCCACGTAAATTTTTCGAACTACATGGAATTAAAACATATGCACATAGAACTCTTGCGGAATATTATATATAAAATGTAAACAACAAATACATTATGTAAATGAACAATTTCATACTGAAATAACAATAAACATATGCATGCAACATATACACACAATACCCATAAAAATAAACATGTAATTAATAATGCAACATGTAAATTTATCACGCATTTGAAAGTTATCTTGGTAAGAATATCACCAACTGCGTGCAGCCCTTCCACAAACCTTCCAGCCATAGACCACACTTCTCATCACTCTCAGCAATGGGTCACCCCCGAGGTGGGACTAAACTTCACTCAGGTAAAGGGATTCCTAACCAGGCTAATGGATCATAGACAACAGGAAATACTCCATCACAGGTGAAAAATCAAACTAACAGCCTACAACCTCTCATTCCCCACATCCCTGTCCCACCCCAAGAAGTGTGCCCCTTCTCTTCTCAATAGTCCTTCGGCTACCCCACTTCCTTTCCGGACTTCAACAACAGGATGTATAGGAAGTCTCAGATCCCTGTAGTTGTAGTTTAGAACCTTCAGGAAATCAATTCCCAACAAATCTCTCACCGAGAGAGGAATTGCTCACATGCCTGACAACCCACCTCTTCAATATTCCACGACACTGACAACCCGCTTCTTTAGTCCTCATTTTACTGTGCAGTACATGCGTGTACTATGCCATGAAAGGTGCATACAAAAATTATATCAAAACAACTCACTAGCTTAAGGACATTTTCATTTACCTTACAATTGGGTTCGGCCTACGGAATTACAATCCCCTCACCTTATTTATACATTGTACTTAATGCATTATGTACTCATACACAACAACATTTCAAAAATACTCAAAATGATGTGGGTATTCTGCCTGCATTGCATCCTCATGCTCCCAAGTAGCATCCTCGGGACCGTACCAGGTCAATTGGACCTTTACAAGACCTATGGATCGATTTCAGAGTTGTTTGATTTTCTAGTCCAAAATGCATACCAGACCTTTATGAGTCTATTCTTAGCTCAAACCTTTTCCCCATGAGGTAGTGTTTCCATTTCCTCAAGGCATGCACTATGGCTTCCAACTCCAAATCATGAGTGGCATAGTGTCTTTC
Organism: Picea engelmannii; assembly: GCA_009831015.1. Classification (NCBI taxonomy): domain Eukaryota; kingdom Viridiplantae; phylum Streptophyta; class Pinopsida; order Pinales; family Pinaceae; genus Picea; species Picea engelmannii. Next base: position 119,651 of record ML790121.1, on the reverse strand, counting down.
ATGCTCCTTCAACTTCCTTGATTCATAACATATAACAAACCCATTTTGACTGAGGACTACACCAAGTCCTTCTTTACATGCATCTTTGAAAACAATGAAGTCTTCATTTGGGTCTACAATCCTTAGTATTGGAACACTTTTCAATAATTGTTTCAAGTGTTGGAAACTCTTTTCACAATCCAATGTCCACTGAAACTTCACACCCTTCTTTTGTAAGGAAGTGATTGGGTGTGCAATCTTTGAGAATCCTTCAATAAATATCCTATAGTTGCCTGCAAGGCCCATGAATGATCTGACCTCTGTCACATTCTTTGGTGCTGACCATTCTCTAATGGATTTTATCTTCTCAGGATCCACTGTTATCCCATCCTTTGAAATGACATGTCCCAAATAATGAATTTGCTTCTGACAAAATGAGCACTTGCTCAATTTGGCATACAACTGATGCTCCCTTAATACTTTCAACACCATCCTCAAATTATTCTCATGCTCTTCTTTCGACTTAGAATATATAATAATGTCATCTAGAAAGACAAAGAAAAACTTGTCTAAGTATTCTTGGAAAACACCATTCATTAAGCACATGAAAACAGTTGGTGCATTTGACAACCCAAATGGCACCACTGTGAACTCATAATGACCATACCTTGTCTTGAAGGTGGTCTTGTTGATATATTCTTCTTTAATCCTTACTTTATGGTATCCTGACCCGAGATCTATCTTTGAAAATATATTTGCATCCTTCAATTGATCAAAGAGATCATCAATCATTGGCAAACGATACTTGTTATTTACAGTCACTTTATTCAATTGTTTGAAATCAATGCACAATCTTAATGTCCCATCTTTCTTCTTCACGAACAAGAATGGGGCAGCCCAAGGTGACACACTTGGGCGTATATACCCTTTCTTTAGAAGTTACTCATGATGCATTTGTAACTCCTTCAGCTCTGGTGTACTTATTCTATAAGGAGTCTTTGACATTGGAGCTTCTCCAAGCATTAAATTTATAGAGAAATCAATATCTCTCTTTGGGGGTAGTCTTGGTACCTCCTTGAACACATATTCAAAATATTTTAGGACTACATGATCTGCCAAATTTGGAACCTTATCCTTAAGTGTCTCTTCCATATGTGTTGCAAGTATTTGACACCCTTTTTTGTAACATTTCTTCAGCTGCAATGTTGAAATTTCTCTCATGGTTACTGCCTTGGGAATTCCCTACACTCTCCTTAGGCTCCCTTCCTCATCCAAGCAAGTAAATGTCTTGTTATGACAGTCTAGGATAGCATGATGCTGCTCCAACCAATCCATCCCAATTAGACAGTCATAGGAACCTAAAGGCAAGATGTTCAAATCTGCCCTGGTGTTTAGTCCATTCATGTCCATAAGACATGACTTAACCATCTCATTAACTTTTCTTTTGGCTCCGCTAGCCAGCTACACCAACCAAGATTTTTCATTCTTTCTTCTTGGAAAATGAAAACTTTCCACCATCTTATGATCTATATAGCTATGACTATCTCCTGAATCAATTAAAATAGCAATGGTTTGGTTGTTGATCATACCTTCCACTTCAATCATATGTGACTGATGTTCTGCTTGCTTTTTGTCCAGGGCTGCATAGATTCTTGGCACATTTCTTCCCATGTCCTCCACTATTTCCTCTTGTTGTACATTATGAACAATCCTCACTTTTTCACCTCTGTGAGGATAAACTCTGAACATATGATCTCATTTACAACCCCAACATTGAATAGGTGGTTTCCTTGGCCTTTGACCTCCTTCCTCAATCGTTCTAGGTTCTCTAGAAGTTGGTTGTCCCTGAGTATTATTTCTAAAGAATGGTGGCTTAGTTCCCTTCTTCCTCTGATCCATCTTAAACTTCTTTTTTTCTTCCCAAGATTTTTGGGAAGTTGGCCTTACTTTTTGTTGATCATATGGGAATTTATCTCACCTTATGGTCTCCTCCAATGTCTTTGGATCATCATATTGTATTTTGTCACTGATGAATGGTGGAAATCCACTCAAATACCTTTTAATTTTAATTGTCTCATCCTTGATGAAAGAGATATACTTCAACATTACTAAAAACCTTATTTCATATTCATCAATGGTAATACTCCCAAGCTTGAGTTCAAAGAACTCTTTCATTTTCTTGTCATAATATCTCTTAATAAAGGATTTCTTCTCAAAATACTTCTTGAATTCCCTCCAAGTAACATTTGTCTCTTTAATGCATTGCACCTGCACAATATGATCCCACTACATGGATGCCTTTCCCTTGAGTTGATAGATATAAATTCTACCTTCTGCATGAGAAGAATAATTATGCAATTGAAAATAATTTCTCATGCCCAAAAACCATGTCTCTGTATCTTCATCCTTCTTGTGATCACCATCAAATGTAGGAGGTTTGATTTTGTTCATTTCTCCTCACAGCTCATCCACCCCAAACCCCTTATGCTTCCTGACAGGGGATGGACTTGAGTTGTTGTGTGCCCTATTATTGGAATGCCTCAAGGAGTGATGCTGATGTATGCTAACACTTCTTGGTCTTCTTTTCTCATCAGAAGACCTATGACTTCCTAATTTTCATGAGCCGCTCTCCTTATCCAATTTCTTTTCTATTATGTTCAAGATCTGCATTAACTTCATGTTGAACTCATCCTGCTTCTCCTTGGCTCTCATAAGCCTTTCATTATCATATTTATGTCTTTGTACATCCTTCTAAAAATTGTTGAGGGTATCTACCATATTCATGTTTTCATCCCTTCCTTCTCCATGTCCATTGGAATTTGTTCCTTCAATGCCCAAATGGACATCCATCCCTCGGATATCATCTTCCTGGATATATGTCCCATGTGCCTCATCCATTACTCTGGAATCTATGTTGATTCTGATCTGATCTAGTTGTTGTTGACTCTACAAAAAGTCCAGCCAACAAAACTTTGTCAGGCTAATTGTTTCAATAATTTCATGAAAATATGAACCATTCTGGTTCAATAATATATCAGAACTATTTCTTCTGATTTCTTGAAAAATTGAATGCCCAAATCAATTTTCTGGGTGGATATTTAGATTCCATTGTTCGATACCTTTCCAACACCTTCTCCCATGCTCAATTATGAGTCTTGAGCAAAAAATTATGGTTATTTGAAATTTGCCCATTAATTTTTCTGTTCATTTTTCAACTTGGCGCAACTCTGTGCTGCAATTATGCATTTTTGCACCTACTCCATTGGATTTTTCATAGGAGCTCGATTGGTTTTCTTCATATACATATTATGGACACTCTATCCAAGTTTATCCTTTTTCCAGGTTACTGGCTGCTAATTACAACCTGTTGAAGTTCTAGACCAATTCGTGTTTTTGGTCTGGAATGCTACAAGTACCTTATTTTCCATTTTAAACATCTTTAACATGAAAAGAAATTTAATTTAGCTATGGGACTGTCTTCTATGGTTCAATAGATTTCCATTAAATGATCATGTTCCTCAATATGATTCTAGAGAAGAAAGCTATGGCCCTTTGAAGTTAGATGGGTCTTAAATTTTACTCTCCATTGTTTGTGTTGTAACTTTCTCATAAAAGCTCTGTTTGACGAACAATTTACACCATTAGAAATCTCTCTTCGAGATATTTTATTTGAGATGAAAAGAGAAAGTGTACCTTGGTACACTCTATTCTTGTGGTTCTTTCATTGCTAAAAATGCTCTTAAGGTCCTCAAAAACGCGTTGCAAAAAGATGACGTTCAAATAGTCTAAAATGTCGTGGAAATTCACTGGTTTTTCATTGTTTTTCACCATCCAAATGAATTCTCGCACACAAATTTCAACTTGTACACCCATATTTACCATGCGCAGCAACACCACAAGGTAAATCATGCTACGCACACGTATAACCACTATGCATCACTTATTTGCTGCACCAATAACTTGCACGCATTACTTTTGTGTCGCGCGCCAATATCCACCGCGCCCAGTTTTGGTTCTTGCACTATTACCCGTTGCACGAAATTTTTGTATCACGCATTGATATTCTATGCGCATTTCACTCTACGGGATACACCATGCCAGATTTTAGTACGCCCCCACTGCACACCAATACTCTGTGCACACCATTAACTAAATTGTCGCACGACAACATATACCCACGTTGCACGTGCACCAACCAAACTCCTTCATGCTATTCCAATACTGCTCACACCACACATGCCATTATTATGTGTGTGCACACCGTGCGCACCAACACTTTTCCGCGCAGTGCCAAAATTTAGTGCGCGCACTAGCACGCCATTAGTTTTTCACGTGGTGCCAAAATTTAATGTGCGCACCAACACGCCACTGTTTTTCCCTACGGCACCCAATTTTTACATATCACAATAGTTTTACCACACATCATCCATTTCTAGTGTGCCCACTTGCGCACATACATTTTTATGCGTGTCAATTCCTCATGAATTCCACTGCAGAAATTGGGCATTTTTCCTAACTTTTTCCCCAATTTACCATAGACATTATGCAACTATGAAAATTGTTCAATTTCACCCCGATAACACCAATTCAACCTCTGTAACAACAAATAGTTGTGGGTTTGACATTTATGGAACGCATTTTTCCCAAATTCAATTCACAAATTGATAATTTTAATTACTAAATTCGCTCCAGCTGTCGTGACTTCATTGTAACTTCAAATTTGACCCATTCTAGGTCCGAATTTTGCTACAACGGATATTAAATCAGAAATATCTCACCACTTAGCCAAATTTCTCAGTTTTCCCATGAATTTAACAACAAAAATTGGGTTTTGTTTTTCCCAATTCCGCGTCGTGGCTTCTAAATTTTACCATGGACACTCTGCAACTCAAAATTTGGCCACTTTGTAATAAATCCTCTGTAAAATTTCGCTTCAATTCAACTTGCTCGGCTCATCCAAGCTCAGTGTTGAAAACTGAATCTCTGATACCATATTGTAACGTCCTCGGCCATCCAGGCTGGGCCACAACACATGAGAGAACACTTTTATTCTCCCTGCGGAACATATTGTAACATACCCAACATCCAATTGAGCTATGCCACGTAAATTTTTTGAACTGCATGCAATTAAAACATATGAACACAAAACTCTTGTGGAATATTATATATTAAATGTAAAAAACAAATACATTATGTAAATGCATGGTTTCGTACTGAAATAACATTAAACATATACATGCAACATATATAGACAATACCCATAAAAATAAACACGTAATTAATAATGCAACATGTAAATTTATCACACATTTGACACTTATCTTGGTAAGAATATCACCAACTACATGCATACCTTCCAGGAACGTCCCAGCCCTAGACCACACTAATCATCTCTCTCAGTAGCGGGTCACCCCTGAAACTCCACCCGGGTAAAGGGATTCCTAACGAGGCTAATGGATCATAGACAACATGAAAGACTCTGTCATAGGTGACAACTCAAACTAACAGCCTACAACCTCTCATTCCCCACATTCCTGTCCCACCCCGAGAAGTGTGCCCCTTCTCTGCTCAACAATCCTTTGGTTGCCCCACTTCCTTTCTGGGCTTCAGCAACAGGCCGGACAGGAATTCTAAGATCCCTATAGTTGCAATTTAGAACCTTCAGGAAATCAATTCCCAACAAATCTCTCACCCAGAGAGGAATTTATCACGGGCCTAATAACCTGCCTCTTCAATATTCCATGGGCCTTACAACCCGCTTCTTCAGTCCAGCTCCCAACCTAACCAGCTACACAAACAAGTATGGCTATGGATACAGGTTCAGGTACAGTGACATGAAGGCATGTAGGATAGCTCAATGAGTATGTGAATGCTCATGGATGATTGATTGGATGACTGAATGATGGAAGGAAGAATGATGGAAAATGAACTAAGTCCCAACAATATGTATGCATGTCCCCAACTTGACACTTGTCATGTTGGAAGCTACTTTGGTCCACTTGTCCCCAACTTTGGAACTTAGGATAAAATAATTATCCATACTTTATACTTTAAGAAATATTAATACAATATTCCTTTTTGGCTTAATCTCCCTAGCTTAGCCCTTTTCCTTAATTGTTGTCCCTCCCTTTCCCTAACTAGTGGAGTTTAGTCCCCCATACTCTTTTATCATGGTCGGTCTACGTGCAGTGATGTATTTTATATTAATGTTGAGACATATACAAAAGTAGGCACACTGGCCTTTAACATCTAGGATCTCCATCCTAATAATCACAAAACTGGCTCACCAGCCTATAAAACACAGCATATACACAAAGGCTCCCTGGCCTCAAAATCGCACGCACTAAGTTGTTGTGTGCGGTATCCTAGAATGTGCACACTTCCTCATTTTACTACATAGTACATGCGTGCACTATGTCGTGAAAGGTGCATACAAAAATGATATCAAAACAACTCACCAGCTTAAGTACATTTTTATTTACCTTACAATTGGGTTCATCCTAGGGATATTACAATAAATATTTATTTTATGAGAATGCTCGCTATCTTGGTTGCTTGGTCCCCCAAGAGTTGGAGAAAATATGGATGGAAGAATCATCTATTTGTTTCCCTCCTCCAAGCTTCTACACACATATTTGAGTGGCTTGTTGCACATGGCTTCTTTTTCAGTTCCTCTTTCCTTGAAAAATATGGTTTGAGTTGCACTTGTTCTGGATTCTTGTCCACTGAATCCTATGCCTTCATGTTTGGACATTTGTTGAGCTATTATGTGAATCAAAATCCATTGGCCTTCCTTGCCTAGCCTTTGGAAATAATATACCATTTTCCTCACGATCTTGGAACCGATGCCTCTAGTGTGCTTCTAAAATTCACCAAAGGTTTCTTGAGAAAAGGGCCTTAGAGGGTGAGTTTACCATGGTTTCCTTTTTCATGGTACTAGCTTTGGTAGTGGAAATGGAAAGGGCTTGCTTGGTCTCTTAGACAACCGCTTCTAGATTCCTCAAGGCCTCTTCTCATGACATCTTCTTCAAATTCCTTAACAAGCATGCTATGATACCATCTGATCTGTAAATAGTGGGCCTATGGTTCATCCATTTCACCAACGCAGATTCTTTGTGGAATTTATATTTTGTTCTTTGTTCTTAAGGTCATTTAGTACTTGGTTTTCATTACTTGTTGTCACTAGACCAATTCCAACTAAGTTCCCAAATTGTGTCTAAGATCAATAATGAAGAAAATGTTTAGTGGAAGAATTTAATCATCCAATAATGGGGAAAAATGTCAAGGGGAGGAAATCAAGTTGACCAACAATGAAGAAAATGTTCTTTGGATGAATTTAGTAGCTCGATAATGGAGAAAAACACCTAGGGAAATTTTAAGCACTTGGAATGAGACAAAAATGTCTAGGGGATAATTTAGACATCCAACATCAAAGAAAAATGACTTGAGGAAATTTTAGACACCTGACATAGAGAAAAATGACCTCGAGCGAGTTTAGACACTCAACATCAGAGAAAAACGACCTGTGGGTAAAGAGAAGATGCCTAACTAAGTTAAAGTGACCCAACGATGATTATCTCCAATCAATTTCTCAGTTGGGATGCCCAACACTAAGAAAAATTCCCATAGGGGTATAAATTTTCTTAGGAAGAAGTAAATTCACCCAACAATAAAATAAAATGCCCAGAGGGAATACAATTTGTGGGTGAGTCAAACCTCAATCAACAAGATAAAATGCAACTCAAAGAGGATTGAGCTAATGAAGCTTGCATATATTAACCAAAACATAAATTTCAAGAAATAAAACTCAAACCAGAACCACAATATACCTCATAGATCATATTGCACCCACACAGTATAAACAATAGAGATTTATTTTGCTCGAGGAATTGATTACAATGGGTGAACTATGCATGCCTAGACAACTCATGCATTGTTAATCATGAAATAAACAAAAAATTCCATGGATCAAATATTCCTTCGCTCATCTTGGAAAGGCTCCTTGACTCCTTCATCCACCAATCATTAAGTTGGTTACACTCTTCAAGCTCTCATCTCCACAAAATTCCCAAGTTATCCTTGTCTCCCTTCATTTCCCTCTTTGCTACAACCTTAATTATTTTACTGTTCTACCTTTGGAAGTCCAACCATCACATAGTTCATTTCGACTTCCCATTTTTCCAAAATAAAGAAAAAATAGAATAAAAATAACAAGTACAAGTTTATTGTCAACTCCCTCTAGCTCAGTCGATTAAGATGTGGGTTTTGTTTGCTAGGTAACCTAAGTTCAATACTCTTACGTTGTGTTTATTCAGGAGGAGACACCCAAAAATCAAACCATGTTAAGGGCTGGTGTGACCCAAGCTGGGTGCGATCCCTGAGTGATTTTGATGGCTTAGATGCCCCTGGGTTGTGGATTCTTTGCCAATAGTTCAAATGTTGGCACAACAAGTAACAGACATTTCTAACAAAAAAAAAAGCAAGTATAATTTTACAAAATATTTTGGGTGAGGATCCAATTCAGATCAAATAAAAATGAAGGGAAGAGATGATGATCCATTGTTGTCAAATCTGCACAACCTAGTAATATCATAACAATTCCAGTTGATAAGATATGCTTAAGATACTTTAAAGATTTGATTACAACTTGGTGAGGTGAAAATTCTACTATTTTCCTTCTCGTGGATGAGTGATTTGATATACTGATAGAAGATTGTAGGAAAGTTATATGTAACTAAGGATATACTGCACTAGTTCCTAGAGATTTACAGTTTTGGAGGGTCAAATATACATCTACAACTAAGGAATATCATCATATGATCTTATAGTCTCCGATTTATAGGTTTGCAACATTTTTTCGTAGTTTCAAGGCCATATATAGCAAGCTCAAATTTATTATGGTATTTCTAGCCAAATAGGGGCGCAACTCAACCAGAGCAGTCATCCAGTAGATTGAAGGGAAATAAATTGATCTTATAATATTGTAAGACTTTGCATGTAGCCATTGGAGGTCTAGGAGGATCCATATCTCTCTATTGCATTGTATTTTGGAGGTGTCTTCAACCAAAAATTCCATATTTCCCATATCTTTTCCAGATCTGTATATCTCTCATATTCATGTCAGCTTATATATTAAATAAAGGTCAGATCTAAAGTTTTGTGGCTATTTCCTTGTGTTATTCTCTTTTTATATTTTTATTTGTCTATTGTTTCTCCATATCAATCAGTTATTTTATGCAAAAATCTTATACTCAAACCCATCGCAACTTTGGAAGACAAATTGCAAAATATTTGACAAAACTACCCTAAACAGACAAGTAAAAAACCCCAAAGTTATTGGTAGTTATACTCAAGAACATTACAGTGGTATCGGAGAGAATATCCTTTCCAGCATGTGATTAAATTGATGACTAGAAGGAGAGGCTGAGGAGGAAATATTTTTCCATAGTCACAAAAGGGAGAAGAGATAGAAGGCAACATGGGGGAGAGATGTGAAATATGGAATTCCAATGATAAGGAAGTAGGGACAAACATGTTTCAGGACATGAAGCACTCCATTGATAGGACACAGTTTGACTTACAACATCACATGAAAGAGACACAGGACCACCTGTCAAGGGGATAGAATGAGCTCAAAATTTCCTTGACAGATTGTTATTGGACTAATCGGTAGGTGTGGACACTAACAGATCTCGCTAGATCCACGTAGATATAGAACAAAACACACCATAACATGACGCTTTCCTTAAGTTTTAGATATTGAATTTATTAACTAAAGAGGGATGAGTGACATACCATTTAAATGCCGCTTCCTCTCACCATCACCATCCTAGCTCCGTTCCAACGTTCATACAATGATGATCCTGCAAAAGAACACAACCAACCAAAGTGATAGCAATAGTATAAACTCAATATAAACCTATGTATGTGATCAAGGAATCATACAATAAAACACAACAAGCTTTATAGGAAAGAATCATATTACTGTATCATATTAAATGTGAAAGAGAGATTACAACCATGGCCTTGATGTCGTAAGGTCCCTTCCAACTGTCCTTCATTTCCCACACACTTCTTGCTCCAAGGATTCTGAGATCATAGATCTGATAATATTCACAATCTATCTTGACAAAGGCAAATCTCAAAGCCACTCCAACCAAGCTAATAATTCCAAGCCAACCAAGAAGCCCTTCTCCATGAGAGCTCCTCTCCTTTTATAATTTGAAGAGGATAAGGTGAGGAGGTTAGGATGATCCCACTAAATCATGAAAGTGAGTAAGATCCAAACCATTCGGATGCCACCTCACCATGGAAGTTTCTCCTTCTAGAA
>ML790121.1:98028-108759 GCA_009831015.1 Picea engelmannii | reverse complement strand
TCCTGGATAATGAGTTGAAGTTGACAGGAAAAGACTCGTCACAGGAGGGCCTTAATGTATCCCACATCAATGACACGAAACAAGTAACAAGATTTGATGTAGATCAGAGTAACAAGTGATTCAGGACTGACTCAGAGATGGCCAATGCAATAGAAGGCTTAAAGACTGCAGAAATGGCCGATGCAATAGAAGGCTTTTATGGTTGAACTTCATTTTGAACATATTTACGACACGACAATTGTCTTGGAAATACTGACTCAACAACAAGGATCACAGAACAATTTGTAATCTTAGAGGAGTATGATCAGGAGACAAGCGGATTTTCTAACCTAGACACAAAGCGAGTGAAAGGGTGTCATGTTCAAAAGTGACTCTTCCATGGAATATATGTTTAGACACAATTCTTTCCCAATTTTTCCCCCACCATTTCTGGCGAGTACCTCTTTATTTTTACACAAGCTTGAGGAGGATAACATATGCTTGTAATGTAAGCTCATCCTTCGGATGAGTCCCTCGTAGTATGTTTAACGAACCCTGGGAAGGAGTGGTTCGGTCCTATTGCGGGTCTTTTGATGTTTATTTAACGAGTCCAAAGAAAGAAAACTTGAAGGTTTTTCATGATTATAGAGTCTGGAAAAACACTTAAAAGAGAACTCTCTCAGTTCCTTTTTCGTAAAATAGTCTGATGAGACCGAAAAAGAGATAAATTATCGCCCAACAGACTCTTTCTTCAAATACTTTAACGAGCATGAAAATAGCAAGGTCTCTCGACAATCTTTTCATGTTTAGAGAGTCTGAAAAGAGCTTAAAGGGAATTCCAGTGGGTTCATTTTTCGTATAACCTTTACGAGTCCGAAAAAGTGATAAAAGTATACTCGGTTACATTCTCACTTATTTATGAGCATGAGAAAGAACAAGGACTAAGCTCTGTAACTTATTCTCATGTATTTACAAACATGAGAAAGAACAAAGACTAAGCTCGGTAACTTATTCTCATGTATTTACGAGCATGAGAAAGAACAAAGACCAAGCTCGGGTTTGTTTTCATTTTTACGTAAGCTTTAAAACAAAACAAAACTATGCTTGGACATGGTTTCATTTTTACGCAAGATTGAACCAGAGGGAACTATGCTTGAGGTAAGTGGTTTCATTTTTACACAAGCTTAAACCATAGAAAACTATGCTTGCGACTTCCCAATGCATAATACATGGAAGGTTGGTACTTAGCCCCCAGCTTAAGAAACTAGTGGCTCTACTTCAGCATGAAGTCCATAGGATGGAAGTATTTCCCCCCAAGATTCATTTCATTCAACGACAAAGACGGAGGAAATGAAGCTTCAAATACTAGAAGAATGACTTGACTCAAATAGAGAGGGGAAAAACTATTTCATTTTTAAACGAGATTGACATAGAAACAAGAACTATGTTCGTAACCTCTATTTCATTTTTTAACGAGGTTTCCACAGAGACAAAAAAAATATCCTCATAACCTCTGTTTCATTTTTTAACAAGGTTGCTACAGAGATGCAAAAAACTATCCTCATAACCTCTGTTTCATTTTTTAACGAGGTTGCTACAGAGATGCAAAAACTATCCTCAAGTGGTTTCGTATTTTAACGAGCTTGAAATCAAAAAACCATTCTCAAAGACCTCTGTTTCATTTTTTAACGAGCTTGAAATTATAAAACCATGCTCAAAGACCTCTATTTCATTTTTTAACGAGGTTGCCTCAGAGACGCAAAAACTGTCCTCGAAAATCTCTTCTTGATCATGGATTCCATGAAGACAATTCTCTGGAATGACGCCATGTCAAGGGACAAAACTCGATCATGGCTTCCAAGAGGTCTTCACTGGAAGCAAGAAATACACTTTGGAAGGACACCATCTTGAGGGTCATGACATGAGTAAAGAGATCAGGCTCTAACAACCCTATCGAAGAGATCACCATGTCAACTATTGGATCTAAGTCATCAGAAGTTGAATCCATGGGAAACAACGCCACATAATTGACCTGTGGAGGGGGTGATACGGTCTGCATATAAGAATCATTCAGGGAGGCAATCTAGGCGGGCTCAATGAATGAAAGTTGATCAACAGTCACAACCCGTTCATCGTGAGGGAAAGATATCATACGAAAAAGAGTAGACACAATAGATTTCATGGCATAGACATAATCTCGCCCAAGGAGTAAAGAAAAATCCAAGGGGTCTTGGACTACCATGACATCAATAAAGATAGTTTTCCCTCCCAAAGTTACAGGAAACTAAGGAAGGGTCCCTAGAGGTTGACTAGTTCTTCTGTTAAAAGCTAACAGATTCTGCGTAACCAGCGCAAGTGGAGGATAACCCAAAGCTTACCAAGCAATAGAGGAAAAAATACTAACAGACGAACCTTCATATATCAACGTTTGAGGAACATCCCGACCAAAAAATTGTACTGTAATCTAGAAAGGAATGTGAGAGGGAAGACGAGGTCCAATTAGCACACCCCAATCAAAATGGATGGCCTCATTACTTGGAGGGGTTTCCACGGGAGAAGGAGGAATACCCCTCGACATGGGATATTCTGTATCAACGAGAAAAATGTGAGTAGTATCGGGTTTACTCTTGATCAGGAGAGTAGGATCGACCGAATAGAGGGATCAGATCGACCACTTGAGTTTCATTCTCCAAAGAGAGAATGGGGTCAACAGGTGGAAACGGATCGACCGCTTGGGTTTCACTCTCTGAGGGGAGAGTGGGATTGACCGAGGATGGTATTGGATCAACCACTTTGTCAACTGGTTCAACTAAGGACGTGACCAGATTGACAACATGATCAACCGGATTGATCGGTGAAGGGACCAGAGTGATCATTCCATCAACTATTGGAGGGTTGAGAGAAAGATTACGATAAGCAACTGGAAGTTGAGGTTGTGAAACAGTCATGTCTTCCAGTAATTTCGAGGCTTCTTCCATATGAGGAAAAATATGAGTGAGATGACTCCCTTTGCATAACATACACAGGAAATTGACTCTACTTTTCTTCTTCCCAACCGTATCATGACTGGTTGACGGGGGGTTTTCAGCATGTTGTTTAGAGGCTAATGACATGGGTTGGCGAGGATGTGTAGACCATGCTTCTATAACCTTGGACAGACCAGGGCATTCCTTAAGAAGATGGCTACCCTTACAAAGCCTGTAAGGGTACCTGGGCTTACGATTTGTTTGGGTGATCTTGACATCATCAACACTCCTAGCATGACTAACAGTAACTGGTTGTTTTCCAACATGTTTGACAGTGGTTGGAGGTTTTGACCCTTGTTTGTTTTTCTTCTTCTTAATCTTTCTTTTCTTCTTCTTCTTAGTCACCGGGTTACTAGCTTCAGAACTTTCACCCAATGAAGAATAGGAAATGGAAGGCGACATTGCAAGCAAAGAAGGTGAAGAATACCTTACTGGCGAAGAAGGTGAAGGATCAACATGAGGTTGATGCTCTTGGGGGGAAGTGCTTGTGACTGAAGCACTAACTGCATTCGGGATTACTTGAGTGGAAAACAACCATACCGGTAATCCAATAGTGAGACCTAGAAGGATCAAAGTTATCACACCCCAATCAAAATGGATGGCCTCATTACTTGGAGGGGGTTCCACGGGAGAAGGAGGAATACCCCTCGGCACGGGAGATTCTATATCAATGAGAAAAACATGAGTAGTATCGGGTTTAATCTTGAGCGGGAGAGTAAAATCGACTAAATGGAGGGATCAGATCAACCAGTTGAGTTTCATTCTCCAAAGAGAGAATGGGATCAACAGGTGAAAATAGATTGATCACTTGGGTTTCACTCTCTGAGGGGAGAGTGGGATTGACCGAGGATGGTATTGGATCAACCACTTTGTCAACTGGTTCAACTAAGGACGTGACCAGATTGACAACATGATCAACCGGATTGACCGATGAAGGGACCAGAGTGATCATTCCATCAACTATTGGAGGGTTGAGAGAAATCTTATGATAAGCAGCTGGAAGTTGAGGATGCGAAACAGTCATGTCTTCTAGTAATTTTGAGGCTTCTTCCATATGAGGACAAAGATGAGTGAGATGACTCCTTTTGCATAACATACACGGGAACTTGACTCTACTTTTCTTCTTCCCAACCGTATCATGACTGGTTGACCGGGGGTTGTCAGCATGTTGTTCATAGGCTAACGACGTGGGTTGGCGAGGATGTGTAGACCATGCTTCTATAACCTTGGAAAGACCAGGGAATTCCTTAAGAAGATGGCTACCCTTACAAAGCCTGCAAGGGTACTTGGGCTTACGGGTTGTTTGGGTGATCTTGACATCATCAACACTCCCAGCACGACTAACAGTAACTGGTTGTTTTCCAACATGTTTGACAATGGTTCGAGGTTTTGACCCTTGTTTATCTTTCTTCTTCTTAATCTTTCTTTTCTTCTTCTTCTTAGTCACCGGGTTACTAGCTTTAGAACTTTCACCCAATGAATAAGATGAAATGGAAGGCGACATTGCAAGTGAAGAAGGTGAAGAAGACCTTACTGGTGAAGAAGGTGAAGGATCAACATGAGGTTGATTCTCTTGGGGGGAAGTGCTTGTGACTGAAGCACTAACTGCATTCAGGATTACTTGAGTGGAAAACAACCATATTGGTAATCCAATAGTGAGACCTAGAAGGATCAAAGTTAGCACACCCCAATCAAAATGGATGGCCTCATTACTTGGAGGGGGTTCCACGGGAGAAGGAGGAATACCCCTCGGCACGGGAGATTCTGTATCAATGAGAAAAACATGAGTAGTATCGGGTTTACTCTTGAGTCGGAGAGTAGGATTGACTGAATGGAGGGATCAGATCGACCACTTGAGTTTCATTCTCTAAAGAGAGAATGGGGTCGACAGGTGGAAACGGATCAACCACTTGGGTTTCACTCTCTAAGGGGAGAGTGGGATTGACCAAGGATGGTATTGGATCAACCACTTTGTCAACTGGTTCAACTAAGGATGTGACCAGATTGACAACATGATCAACCGAATTGATCGGTGAAGGGACCGGAGTGATCATTCCATCGACTATTGGAGGGTTGAGAGAAATCTTACGATAAGCAACTGGAAGTTGAGGTTGTGAAACAGTCATGTCTTCCAGTAATTTCGAGGCTTCTTCCATATGAGGACAAAGATGAGTGAGATGACTCCCTTTGCATAACATACATGGGAACTTGACTCTACTTTTCTTCTTCCCAACTGTATCATGACTGGTTGACGGGGGGTTGTTAGCATGTTGTTCAGAGGCTAACGACGTGGGTTGGCGAGGATGTGTAGACCATGCTCTATAACCTTGGACAGACCAGGGCATTCCTTAAGAAGATGGCTACCCTTACAAAGACTACAAGGGTACTTGGGCTTATGGGTTGTTTGGGTGATCTTGACATCATCAACACTCCCAGCACGACTAACAATAACTGGTTGTTTTCCAACATGTTTGATAGTGGTTCGAGGTTTTGACCCTTTTTTATCTTTCTTCTTCTTAATCTTTCTTTTCTTCTTCTTCTTAGTCACCGGGTTACTAGCTTCAGAACTTTCACCCGATGAAGAAGATGAAATGGAAGGATACATTGCAAGAGAAGAAGGTGAATAAGACCTTACAGGTGAAGAAGGTGAAGGATCAACATGAGGTTGATTCTCTTGGGGGGAAGTGCTTGTGACTGAAGCACTAACTGCATTCAGGATTACTTGAGTGGAAAACAACCATACCGGTAATCCAATAGTGAGACCTGGAAGGCTCAAAGTTAGCACACCCCAATCAAAATGGATGGCCTCATTACTTGGAGGGGGTTCCACGGGAGAAGGAGGAATACCCCTTGGCACGGGAGATTTTGTATCAACGAGAAAAACGTGAGTAGTATCGGTTTTACTCTTGAGTGGGAGAGTAGGATCGACCGAATGGAGGAATCAGATCGACCACTTGAGTTTCATTCTCCAAAGAGAGAATGGGGTCAACAGGGGGAAACAGATCGACTGCTTGGGTTTCACTCTCTGAAGGGAGAGTGGGATTGACCGAGGATGGTATTGGATCAACCACTTTGTCAACTGGTTCAACTAAGGACGTGACCAGATTGACAACATGATAAACCGGATTGATCGGTGAAGGGACCAGAGTGATCATTCCATCAACTATTGGAGGGTTGATAGAAATCTTACGATAAGAAACTGGAAGTTGAGGTTGTGAAATAGTCATGTCTTCCAGTAATTTCGAGGCTTCTTCCATATGAGGACAAAGATGAGTGAGATGCCTCCCTTTGCATAACATACAGGGGAACTTGACTCTACTTTTCTTCTTCCCAACCATATCATGACTGGTTGACGGGGGGTTGTCAGCATGTTGTTCATAGGTTAATGACGTGGGTTGGTGAGTATGTGTAGACCATGCTTCTATAACCTTGGACAGACCAGGGCATTCCTTAAGAAGATGGATACCCTTACAAAGCTTGCAAGGGTACTTGGGCTTATGGGTTATTTGGGTGATCTTGACATCATCAACACTCCCAGCACGACTAACAATAACTGGTTTTTTTCCAACATGTTTGACAGTGGTTGGAGGTTTTTACCCTTGTTTATCTTTCCTCTTCTTGATCTTTCTTTTCTTCTTCTTCTTAGTCACCGGGTTACTAGCTTCAGAACTTTCACCTGATGAAGAAGATGAAATGGAAGGTGACATTGCAAGTGAAGAAGGTGAAGAAGACCTTATTGGTGAAGAAGGTGAAGGATCAACATGAGGTTGATGCTCTTGAGGGGAAGTTCTTGTGACTGAAGCACTAACTGCATTCAGGATTACTTGAGTGGAAAACAACCATACCGGTAATCCAATAGTGAGACCTAGAAGGCTCAAAGTTAGCACACCCCAATCAAAATGGATGGCCTCATTACTTGGAGGGGGTTCCACAGGAGAAGGAGGAATACCCCTCGGCACGGGAGATTATGTATCAATGAGAAAAATGTGAGTAGTATCCGGTTTACTCTTGAGTGGGAGAGTGGGATCAACCGAATGGAGGGATCAAATCGACCACTTGAGTTTCATTCTCCAAAGAGAGAATGGGGTCGACAAGTAGAAACAGATCGACCGCTTGGGTTTCACTCTCTGAGGGGAGAGTGGGATTGAGCGAGGATGGTATTGGATCAACCACTTTTTCAACTGGTTCAACTAAGGACGTGACCATATTGACAACATGATCAACCAGGTTGACCGGTGAAGGGACCAGAGTGATCATTCCATCAACTATTGGAGGGTTGAGAGAAAGCTTACGATAAGCAGCTAGAAGTTGAGGTTGTGAAATAGTCATGTCTTCTAGTAATTTCGAGGCTTCTTCCATATGAGGACAAAGATGAGTGAGATGAATCCCTTTGCATAACATACACAGGAACTTGACTCTACTTTTCTTCTTCCCAACCGTATCATGACTAGTTGACGGGGGGTTGTTAGCATGTTGTTCAGAGGCTAACGACGTGGGTTGGCGAGGATGTGTAGACCATGCTTCTATAACCTTGGACAGACCAGGGCATTCCTTAAGAATATGGCTACCCTTACAAAGCCTGCAAGGGTACTTGGGCTTACGGGTTGTTTGGGTGATCTTGACATCATCAACACTCCCAGCACGACTAACAGTAACTGGTTTTTTTCCAACATGTTTGACAGTGGTTCGAGGTTTTAACCCTTGTTTATCTTTCTTCTTCTTAATCTTTCTTTTCTTCTTCTTCTTAGTCACCGGGTTACTAGCTTCATAAATTTCACTCGATGAAGAAGATGAAATGGAAGGTGACATTGCAAGCGAAGAAGGTGAAGATGACCTTACTGGTGAAGAAGGTGAAGGATCAACATGAGGTTGATTCTCTTGGGGGGAAGTGCTTGTGACTGAAGCACTAACTGCATTCAGGATTACTTGAGTGGAAAACAACCATACCGGTAATCCAATAGTGAGACCTGGAAGGCTCAAAGTTAGCACACCCCAATCAAAATGGATGGCCTCATTACTTGGAGGGGGTTCCACGGGAGAAGGAGGAATACCCCTCGGCACGGGAGATTTTGTATCAACAAGAAAAACGTGAGTAGTATCGGGTTTACTCTTGAGCGAGAGAGTAGGATCGACCGAATGGAGGAATCCAATAGTGAGACTTGGAAGGCTCAAAGTAGCGATGTGAGGAGGACCAATGTTTCCATAAGAAGGAAAAAAAAGGGCTTCCCCTGGAGCAGGGGTTCTTTCATTGGTCATTCTAGGAACTGACGCCATTAAATAAATCTAACCTAGAGTCTGCTAGGGAAAACAAACAGCACATGCTAAAAATCTAGGAAGCAAGCAAACAAACAAAACCTTCTCACAATGAGCACACTAGTTGGTGATGAAATCCAACATCGCAGGAACAAAGTAAGAAGGGGTTGAGATAGAGTGAGTGGAAAATTTACGTTGATGACCTGCTTAACGGACTTACACCTTGGTGCAAGCTCCCACACATAATCGTGGGTATACCCTCCAAGGAGCCCGAGTGAGTTTGGCCAACGTCGATTCCAGGTACCATGAAGACTTGCCCCTCCACAGTCACCTTATGTAAAGACCCTAAAGAGATAGGCCACTAAGGTTACCACTGACAACAATAAAGCCTGGGGGGATAGTCGACAGTCCGATCCAAACGCAAGGGAAGGGTCTCTAGCCCAAAATCAACTTGAGAGGCTTCCACTCATCATTGTGGGTATACCTTCAAGTGACCCCCGTAATACGTGAAATCTCTACACCAAGACCAACAAAGCAGGGTGAGTAACTCTGCCAGTCTCAATGCAACCTCGTGATTGACCCTTGCGTTAGAAGGGCTTCCCAGGACAAAATGTAATAAGTGGATTTAACCGCTCCCTAACTCAATAGTCTATGTTTGTTTGCAACTTTGGAAAGTTATCTTTCATAGCTATTCCAAAGCCCTACAACTAATCTGATGTAGGTTTGCTACCAGAAAAGATAAAAATGTCTAATCAATTTTTATAAGCACTTTATTTTATGGTTGTTGTCACTTGAAAGGAAGATGGTGTGGACAATATGGTGTTTTGACCGACTCGAAAATTATGCAAAGATATGAAGATGCAATATTTTCATTGCGATGAAATCTATGCTACGAGAAGGAGAAAAAATTTATCATTCCCATATGCATAATGTCCCAAAATATATTACACTCCTCAATATCAAGATTCTCAAGAAATGAGAAAAAGGTACTGAACACCAATGCATAATTCATGCCCCCCCCGGCCATGAGGGGGAAAATTTTTCATAATTTAAGATCAAAAAATGTCAAGAATCATGCAATTTCGCTACTTCAAATGCAAGGATGCCCCCAATCTAATATAAAGCAAGAAATTAAATCTTTTTGTTTCAAAAATTTCACTAAAAGCAATAATGAACTTTCTTAAAACAAAGAAACCCAAACTAAAAGTTTTCTTTTAAAGTGAATTATTCAGAAGAAATCTGATCTTTCCTCAAACAATTCTAAAGGAAACACATGCTTTGTAATTGAAAGACACTCAAAGCAAGAGACTAATCCTTCAAAACCAAACAAAGAAAAAGTGGTTAAAAGAAACTCAAAGGATGTCAAGCAGACTGCAAGCAGATCAATATAGGCTCCAAAAGCTTAATCCTGTTGATCAAAGCAAAACTGGGTCATCAAAAGATGACAAGACCTAATCCAAAAAATTTCACAAACAAATTCGCAGCCTAGCAATAGAGTGCAGTGTGAGAATTAGGTATTCTCGCAGGCTATACATTGGTAGGGTGCGAGAAGTTCACACCTAACTGAACAGTAGGGTGCGAACATCAATGATTCTCGCGGGCCACTAAAGGGTACAGTGCGAGAATGCCTGTAAACAAGAAAAAATTTGAAAAAGGGCTAAATTTGAGTGAACTTTCATATCCAGAGAGTCTGGATGGATCTCCCACAGAATCAGAGACCAGGAAACAAGCAATCAAAGAAAGGGAAACTAGACTAACTAGGAAACAATCTATTCCCCAGTGGAGTCACCAATTTTGTTATCGGACTAATCGATAGGTGCGAACACTAACAGATCTCCCTAGATCCACCTAGATCTAGAACAAAACACACCAGAACATGACACTTTCCTTAAGTTTTAGATATTGAATTTATTAACTAAAGAGGGATGAGTGACATACCATTTAAATGTCGCTTCCTCTCGCCATCACCATCCTAGCTCCGTTCCAACATTCATACAATGATGATCTTGGAAAAGAACGCAACCAACCAAAGTGATAGCAATAGTATAAACTCAATATAAACCTATGTATGTGATCAAGGAATCATACAATAAAACACAACAAGCTTTATAGGAAAGAATCATATTATTGTATCATATTAAATGTGAACAAGAGATTACAACCATGGCCTTGATGTCGTAAGGTCCCTTCCAACTGTCCTTCGTTTCCCACACATTTCTTGCTCCAAGGATTCTGAGATCATAGATCTGACAATATTCACAATCTATCTTGACAAAGGCAAATCTCAAAGCCACTCCAACCAAGCTAATAATTCCAAGACAACCAAGAAGCCCTTCTCCATGAGAGCTCCTCTCCTTTTATAAGTTGAAGAGGATAAGGTGAGGAGGTTAGGATGATCCCACTAAATCATGAAAGAGAGTAAGATCCAAACCATTCGGATGCCACCTCACCATGGAAGTTTCTCCTTCTAGAA
>ML790121.1:68426-97978 GCA_009831015.1 Picea engelmannii | reverse complement strand
AACTGTTCGCACCCTAGCTATGATGCAGCCTGCGAGAATCAGGCATTCTCACACCCTAATACATAGGCAGCCTGCAAACTTCCTTTTTTATAAGGTTTTTACACAGGAAAATGCAACTTCTTTTCTCAGGAAAAGTTCTTCTCCCTTCTCTCTTCAGGAACTCAGGCCACTGACCCCTCTGAAGGAAACAGATAGGTTTACATCATTAACGATCATAGGGATGAAAAAAATAATGTGTAACACAGATATAAGCACCACCCTAAAAGAATGACAATAAAAGATCACATATCTTCTCATGCACATGATTCATGTTAGATAGCCTCAAATGAATGGGGGTAATAATGGGGCTAGTAGATCCCATGGAGGAGAAGGGAATTACACAGAGACTAGTCACTGGACCCAATATGAGGGGAAAAGCTTATTTGGAGGTGCACATAACAAGATGTCAGGTAATATTAGAGAAACACCAAGGCTGTACATGCCTATTTTCTTGGATACATGTCAACAATATTTGTAGGGTCACATGGGAATATAAGACAACTTTGAAGAAAATGAAAGAGAGTATGCAACATTAAGAACAGGTTTTAGGAGGCAGGTCACACTACCAGAGTATTGTGGAATAAAATTTAGGGGAAGACCCAAGGTGTTAGGTACCTAAACTCCCTAGCCCCTCACATAGGTAGAATACTATAATTCCATGTAATAAAGGCCAATATTAATAAGGCATACCAATAAGGAAGAATAAGTCAAATGTAAGATGACATAATCAAAGCTTTCGCTTCTAGAAGGATCTTCCTCTAGATTGTTATTTTGGATAGATATATTTAGTATAAATAGGATTAGAGGGTATGAGAAATGTTGTCTTGGAGATTATTGTAATAGAGATCTGCTCTACTAGAGGTTTCCCCCTCAAAGAGGCAAGTGAACATTTCTACCATTAATCAAGGCGCTCTTTATGGTGTTATTCTTATATTATTCTGATATTTTTATGGTTATATCATTGTTGTTCTGCCATTTCTAGCTAAAATATTTATGTTATATATACTATTTTACATCTAGAATACTACAAGTGGTATCAGAGCACTTTCCTCGGCAGAAAATTGTGGGTTAATTTGTTTCAGGGTAGAGACGTATTCTAACTTCTTAAATCTATAAATATCTGCTATAGTGGGAAAACCCCCCTATGGACTACACTAGGGTTCAACATGTAGGAAAATTTAACCATATAAAAGTATCCTACTTTTTATAACTACCCCGACTATACCCCACATTCATGCATGAAATACAAAGTAAAAAGATCTGGTAACTCTACCTTAAACTCTACATCCGGTGTCGATCCTTTCGCGTTCAATTGCTCCTCGACTACACGCCTCCTCCTAAGGCTGACCTGCATTCACAAAAATACAAACAAGAAACTACGATCATGCATCTCATATATGAATTAGTGGGTTAGATTTCATAATAAAACACAAATCAAACATAAATATTGAACACGTCATATGGAGGGACAGAAAAATATTCCTTTTATTAGAATCAAATAGTTTACTTGCAATGAGATCGTCAATTGCTCCACGAACCTAGTTCGGGCTCCTATTTACCAAGCTCCAACTGTGCTTCCACATATATTTCTCCTCTCACACTTCTTCTAAGGAAATGGCATGGGCTTATGATTGAGGGAAAAGGGCTAGAATGGGAAATTCTGATGCAAATGTCACAAGGTAGCTGCAATTCTTGGGGCAAGGAGGGGATGTGAAACGAGCAGAGTTTCATTGTTCTTATGCTTATATTTTGAAGTGATACCCCAACACCTCCTTTTATATGACAAAATGATGGTTATTTGGTTGGGTGAAGGGCTATAGGCGATGGGACAATTGGGAAACTACCCAATAGCCCGTAATCTCAACGAATTCCTTGCAACTTTCTTTTTTTTCAACTTTTGTGGGTATACGTGGGTTGTAATGGTGCAACTAGCGTACGCACATGTGATGTAGTGGTGCAGAAAGCATATGTATGTGGGTAGTAGTGGATCAGGGCATGTACATAATCAAAAATAGTGTTTTTAAGAAGAGGTGTCCAATGATGGCTTGGCAAAATTTGCATGTAAGAGGGCCAAATGGAAAGTATGCATGTATGGTGAAATTTAGGTTTATAACAGATGTCCCCTAATGTGTGAGGTCATAAGAGTATCTGATGGCCGAAATACATTACAAAATATTCACCAATGTACAATGTGAGTGAGCCCGGGACCAGAGTTTGGGAGGTGCCATCTGCAAAATAACAGTTGTGTCACCGAGGTGGGCATACCCATACTCGGGATGAAATAAATCGTGGCTACCAATCAAATACACTATAGATCCATTTCATATAACTATATAAAGTGTATCTTTGAGAAATACACAACGGATATACATCTCAAAATCAAAGATATACATATATAGTATCCATCTTCAAGAAGTGAATGATGTCTGATGGCTGGAGATGAGGCCTTCAGAGCTTGAGCAACAACTTCAAGATATTCAAAACTTGGGTAGGAGTGTAATGTGAGTGTACAACTTCACTACCCAGAGGTCCTTGACGGCTCGTTGGGGAACATACAAGAGGATCTTAGTGATCAGGTAGAGAACTTCATTGATTTCAAATAAGGACTTGATTGAACTTTTGGGATGGTCGGGCATGAGGATAAGAGACAAAATGAAAAAAGGACGACTCAAGTTGGGTAAAAATTCCCTTGGACAATAGCATGGCATATGATCAAACTCAGGTATCATGATATTGACACAAGTTCACGATGCAGGAGGAAACACAAACTCTCCATGTGTTTGGAAGGATAACCAAACAGAGGAGGACACCGCTCTACGTTATGATAACAAATTCCTAAGGTCATATTAAATCCCAATGCTTCATGAAAAATGAAAGGTTGTGCTTTGTCCAAGGGTGACTCATTGTGCTGCCATAAAAGAAAATACTTTTCCCGTCCTCTTTTTGGGGTATATTTGATTTTTTTGTCTTTTTCAATATTTTGAAGAGCTTGAAAAAGAATAAAATAATTCTACATTACAAAGGAGGAATGAGTGTCACAAGATTACTAGTTACAAGTGCAAGGAACACACTAATTCTCAGAGCAAGGAGACATGTGCAGAAAAAGGACACTCAAGAAAATTCCTCCATGGGTCAAGATGTCAGATCGCAGAGGCAAAGTGCTACAAGGTTTGTGTATAAGGCATGCTTCAAAGGTTCAATTGAGAGCAACATAGAGACGACATTAGGCCAAAGATGCAAAGATGCAACTGTGATTAGAAGGACATGATGAAACCCCCTTCAATGTATTTTTTACGAGCCTAGAGAAGGTAAGCTTGGTACTTTTTCACGTTTAGAGAGTCTGAAAATACATAAAAGAAGACTCCACTGGGGTACCTTTTTTGAATATAGTCTAGTCAGATCAAAAAAGGGATAAACTAGCACCGAAAAGACGTCTATTTAGAACCATTTTAATGAGTGTGACACAGACAAGATCACTCAACAATATTTTCAATTTTAAGGAGTCTTAAAAGAGATTAACTATGGACTCGCAACCTTTTTCTAGATTTTGTCTCCTTAGCCCAAAAAAGTGTAAAATCTACTTAGGAGAACTCTCCTGGTGAGACAAATCTCACGAGGTGTACCTTTTTCCTCCTTAATATAAAGAGTAGAAAAAGGGGTAAACTCATGCCAATAGATGTTTTTCTGGACCAATTTTAATGAGTGTGAAAGAACAAGGTCACTCGACGATCTTTTCAATTTTAGGGAGTCTGAAAAGAGCTTAACTATGGACTTCGTGGGGGTTCCTTTTTTGTAAATTTAGTCCCTCAGGCCCGAGGGTGAGGCCAAGAGAGATATCACATCATACATATGAGGCTCAAACTCATGAACAAGACAATACTAACAAGGACTCCTGAGCCTAAAGTCATTAACGACGACATGGACACCAAAATGCAACCAAGATCTACCTAAGGCATCTAGGTGAAGGTAGGCTCTACCACTAAATTATAACACTTCTAGAGAAGCAATGATGATTCTGTGTCACAATTTGGTGGGATCGATCCTATGGTTAAGCGGAAAAGACAACGATATGCAGAAAGTGGAGGTGGAATCCTAACTTAAATGCAAAAAGTTGGAAAAATGACTTTTACCAAAGAATCTTTAAAAGTGACCCATCTCCCAAATAGTTTTCCAAATTAAAACTTAAGTGTTTCATAACATCCAATGAGAAACTCAAGAACCATGTTAAATGATTTTCAAACCAAAAAAAACAACAAAAGGGTTCGAAAAAAGTGGCAAAAAAGGACAAAAAAGTCTATAAATAGAAGCTGACAGCTCATTTTCACCATTGCGAATTGAAAATTAACCAAAAAGACAAAAACACCCCTTTGATAAAAGATTTGATTCTAGGAGATTTAGAGGACGAAACAAACTTTCGCTCGGACCAAGTAAGTACAAACTAGCTCCTCCTGCATTTCCATATTTCGTTTTTTCATTAATTTTAGTATTTTTGGGGGGGCACACTCTTAAAAAGGGGCGGTCATGCATGTACGTGGGATATCCAAGGACAACCCACGTATGTTTGAGGGAAAAAAATACTGTGCCCATGTGCATGTGCCATTGTTCTCACTATAGCCCGCGTACACCCTCAAAAAGGTAAGAAAAAGAAAAAAAAAGATCTAACTTTCTCCCTAAACTTGTCATTTGACAGGATGTATGTCCACTGGAGAGACAGGGAGCATGAAGACATTGATTTTTTGGTCGAAGAATACCCTACTACTGTCATCGCATTAAAACAATGCAGTTTGTGGAAATTCTTTCGGTGTCCACTCATGAGGGCACAACCCAGGATACTAAATTCCTTGGTGGATTATTGGCACCCCGATACTGAGGCGTTTATGCTCGAGGGGTAGTCATTGACTCCAATGACTAAGGATATCTATTTTATGACTGGCCTCTCGAGGAGAGGGGAACCATTCAACCTTTGTGATTTTCCTCCTAGGTGCCACAACATAGTCGAGTTGATTAGACTACACTGTGAGGCTGGCACAGATAAAGTGGATTCTCAGGTGCCGATCAACAAGATTACCAACCTATCACTGAAAGTGATAGCTTTACTTATTGGGCATATTATTGGATCTGTGGCCTTACATCATGCCTCCTAGGTGCACATGAATTTTGTGGTACAGTGCTTAAATGCACGAGTGTTTGACTAGAGCACAACCATGATGGATTGCATGAAGAGATAGCTTACAGAGTGTCATGGGTGGAGAAACAAAAACTTTGAGTTCGACACTGTTTTATGCTCTTTTTTATTCGAGAGGGTACCCAGTCTCAGTCTGTGAGAGATAGTATGGGGCACGTGGCGTCCTTCCCAGCAGTGTGCAAGTGGTCAAATTTGTTGCAGCAAAAGGGGGGAGGGAGTACCGTTGAGGCCTTTGATGATACTTTCTTTGACTGGTGGTCTCAGCATATTCCGGCTATAGAGGACTACCCCTATGCTAGGATCAACTTATCTAGGGATCCTGACATGCTCGTACCTCCCGAATCATTGCGAGGAGAGATAGGTATGTTTTCTTTTAAAAGTTTTTTAATTTTAATTTTCTTTTTATATATATCATTTTTATGTGTACCATAGTATCTAAAAACTATGTATCTATTATGTACATATGTGGGACCAGTGCATCCAACATATTTTGCAAGGAGCAGGCGGCGTCCTCGACTAGAGGCAGCACTAGCAACGACCACTAGACTAGCAGCAACATCAGCGGGACCTCCAATCGGAGAGTTTGAGAGAGTGTTGAGATGAGTGGAACGGAACCTCACCGCACTCACTCGTACAGTGCCCATGGCTGAGATCGAGTATCTCTCGCCATCTATGCAGCCTCATGTAGTTGGGTTTCCACAGACCTAGGTCCAACTTTTCTGGCATTTGGAAAACGTCGTTGTTCACTATGGCAGGGCCAATAGGCCCTGTGCTTAGCTAAGAGTGGATGACTTACATGTCGAGGGAACTCTTTGTATATTTTTGAGGGCATAAGCCCCGCGATGTATATTGGATATATTATTTTTTGAGGTGCTTGTGCCCACCTATGTACTATGAGACTTTTGATATATATATATATATATGTGTGTGTGTGTTTACATATTTTATGTCTTATGGATCACATTTTTACAATGTATGTACATGTGTGTGTGTGTGTTCTTCTTTTTATGTGTGTGCAATATGCCAATATAATACTGGATTATCTAGAGTATTTTTCATTTGATTTAGTCTCCTAGGAACATGGATATACATAATGTAATCAAAGAAACATTCTAAGAGATGTACCCTAAGGAACCGTCGGTGTAGAGTAGGATCATAAACACGGTAAGCCCCATTTAACTGGGACACAACCATTTGTGCATCTAAGTAGACCCAGAGGTGAGAGATACCATACGAAAAATCATCACTAAGCAACTCTATTACTGCATTGTATTCGACGACATTGTTTGTGGCATCACCTAAACAGATACCTCCAAAAGATATAAACTAGCCTTGAGGTGTGAAGATCACCCAAGCTGCAGAAGTGAGCCTTTGAGTGTGTTAGCTAGCGCCATCTAGAAACCCAATGAACACCTCTGATTCACTTGACATCTACCATAGTGAAAAATATGACATCGATAACGACACATCCATAACACAAAAGATAAACAAACTAATTTTATAAGAACTATACATATGTACAATAAGTCACCCAAGGTGACCTACCTATGAGTAATACTTCTTGAGGTAGAGCCCATTTCTAGGCTCTTCTAAAGAACTCCCCTCAAATTCAACCAAGCAATAAGCACCCTTCTTTAGTACCTCCTTCATGATGAAAGGTTTGAACCACATGGGTTTGAACTTACCTACCCCTAGGGGATCCTTATCTTGGTCATAGACCAGGACAAGGTTTCCTTCGGATAAAATATGAGGATGAACGGACCGATCATACTAACACTTGACTCTTTGCTTGTGAGCCTCGTTAGCCAAGGCTGCATCACATTGTTGTTCATCGAGTTTCTCACGATATAATAAGAATTCCTCAAGCGGTGAAGTGTTTGGAAATAATTGTACTGCCAACTTTAGAGATGGAATCTGGAACTCTATTGGCAAGATTGCTTCCAGCTCGTAAACGAGTTGAAAAGGTTAAAAACTAGTGGCAGTATTTACATACATTTGGTAGGCCCACAATGTCGAGTACAACATCAAATGCCAATTTGACTTGGCCGAATTGATCGTTCGTTGTGGAATAATCTTGAGGGACTTATTCCTAGCCTCCACCTGACCATTTTCTTGTGGGTAGTAAGGTGATGAATTTTCTTTCCTCAACCCAAGATTTGACATTAACTTCCATGGTCAGTGAAAATCTCCTTCGGGATGTCGAACCTTGCTATTATCTGGTTGAAAATAAAGAGAGTTGTTGTCTCACCATCATTATTGAATGTTGGCATAGCTTTGACCCACTTTGTGAAGTAGTCTACCACTACAATGATATAACAATGCCCCCTAGATGAATCTAGGTGGCATGTAGTGTAAGCAATCCCCCACTTGGTGAAGGGACCAACTTTAATGACGGGAAACATAGGAGTGAGGTGTGCCCTAATCTTTCAATAAAATATCTGACACGGGTGGAACTTCTTGACCGATTCAATGCAATCCTTGATTAAAGTCGGCCAAAAGCAACCATCTCGTAGAATATTTTGGGTTGTTTCCAACCCAGACAAATGACCACCACATGCTCTAGTGTGGAATTCATTAAGAACGAGTTATGTTTCTTCATGAGTGATGCACCAATGAAGGATACAATATACACATCGATGATACAAAGTGTCATCGAGTATGAGATAGTTTTTTTCCTGATGGCGTATACGTAGACACTCATCACGAGAAGCAAAGGTGGGGCACTTCAAAGTATGGATATAGACTAGTATATCTCCATACCAGGGGTCCGAAGATGAAATCAGAAAAAGATCTCCTTTAATCGGTGATTCCTCGGGCGTAACATCATCTGATTCGTTCGAAAGTTTCGAGATAAGTTCCACAAATACCAGTGACTTTTTGGATTTCATGAAAACAAAATCCAAGTCAAATTCCTGGAGGATGATGATCCATATACTAATATTTCAACCGATGACATGTCATGTCAACACCCACTGAAATGGATTCACAATAGCCATGATGGTGGTCTTTCGAAGAAGAATATAATGGCGGAACCACTAGACAGCATGCACTGCTGCCAACACAATATTCTCAACGTGGGAGTAGTTGAATTCTGGTCCAACCAGGCCTCGGCTCAGGTAATAAATCACATTCTCTTCAAGGAGATCATCCTCTTGAACCAAGACCATACCAATGGTCGACTCTGCAGTGGCCAAGCATATTAAGAAATCTTTATTATAATTAGGTGGCCGAAGTAGAGGGGCAGATGTGAGGGCATGTTTCAATGCATTGAAAGAGATTTGAGTGGCTTCATCCCAATGGAAAGGGACTCCCTTCTTCAGTAAACGCATAAACCCTTTGGTGGTTTCGGCATAGTTTGCGATAAAAAGCCGAAGAAAATTGGCTTTACCCTGTAAGCTTTGAAGTCGAGGGACTATGCACAAGGGAGGCAATTGTACTATTTTGTCAACCTTCAAAGGATCGACCATGATCTCTGTTGTTGAAACTATGAAAGCTACAAGATGACCCGACGTCACAGAGAAACTGCACTTGTTTGGATTCAATTGAATCTAATAGTAGCGACATCACTCAAAGATAAGTCGGAGGTGTGTGGGATGATCAGCTCTCTTACGAGATCATGATGCTAAATCATTGAGGTAAGCCTCGACTATGTTTCTTAGGTCATGGAAAGAAAAAGAAATGGCCCGCTGAAAAGTGGCTCCAGTGTTCTTTAGGCCAAAAGGCATCTTCCGATAAGAAAATGTACCCCATGGATAGATAAAAGTTGTTTTGTGCTGGTCCTCGGGTTTAATCTATATCTGATTGTATCTTGAAAAACCATCCATGAAAGAAAATACCTCACGACCTTCACACTCATCGACAATCTGGTTAATGAATGGGGTGGTGAAATTAACCTTTGGACAGGCCTTCTTCAAATCACAGAAGTCCATACATACACGAATCATTCCCTACTTTTTGTTGACCAGAATGAGGTTTGACACCCATTGAGTCAACTGAACGGGGTAGATGAAACCAACTTTGAACAGTTTCTCTACTTCATCCTTAATAGTTGTTTCTTTCCAAGGATTAATTGGACGAAGCTTATGGCGGATCGGCTTGGCATTAGGATAGGTCATGATCTCATGTTCAATGATTCTCGGATCAATTCCTGGCATTTCCTCATAAGACCATAAAAAAACATCGCGAAATTATTTAAATAAATCTGTGTAGATTTGAATCTCCTCGGGGGAGTAGTATTATCTGACGAAGACATTCTCCATGACGCCAGGGGTTTTGGAGATATCAATAGGTATCATTTCAGTGATGGTTACCATATTACCCTCTACATAAACTGCGTGCATAGCCAGAGGATTAATAGGACAAGACCTATCTCCAGTCATAGTCAACATGAATTCTCTTACCTATATTCTTCTTAACTCTGGGAGGAAATAAGATCTATGATGGAGATTGTCCCAGGGTCTATCTGGACCCGAAAATGCCTCTAAAATCACCTCGTCAGAGGGCAAGACCAATTCTAAAGAATTGATAGTGGAAAGGGAATCTTGAGCCCAAATAGGAACAAGAACTTGATCTAACTCTGATGCAGGAGTCGGATTGGGGTTGGTTGAAGCTTGCTGGACATTGTAGTTTGCAACTTATGTCGTGGACAAGGGCATGGATATCCCATGATGCCCTGTCCCTTCCATCGTGGTCAATGGATAAGGAAGAGTCCATGAATCATTAAAGTAAGTCATTCGGAATGATGAGACTTGAAATATTTCATCCCTAGGTTGGTCGGGGACAACCAATATCATATTGACATCGTTGGAAGGAGGAGGGTAATCGAAAGTACCCATGAGGTGTGGGTACAAACCAACCCCCCCTTTGATGACGACGGGCTGCGGGTTATCAATCATCAGGTCCGTGGATGCCCCCAATGAAGGGTCAGGCCTAGAGAAGGACAATTGATCAATGGTTATGATTCTACCCTTGTGTGGGAACAACAAGACCCGAAAAATTGTGGCAACCATTTCATGCATTGGATATGTCCAACTCCTTCTTAACATTAGGTTGTAGTCAAGATTCGCATTGACCACTTCAACTTCGATGCACACAGTCTTCCCTCCCAACTGCACAGGGAAAGGAGGGATGATTCCATGTGGTCTAAAAGACTGACCGTCAAAATCAGTAAGCAAAGTAGGTGATGGAGACAAAACGGGTTGGCCAATGGCCCTACAAAACACCAATGACATCACGCATGTCAAGGCTCCCTCATCAACTACCGTGCGGAAAATTTTTCAAGTAAAATATCTCGTGGGGTGAGCCACTACTATCTGAAACATAACATGGTATGGTAGGCAAGTTTTCAAGTCAGTCATATCAAGCATGATCTTTCCCATATTATAGGTCTCAACAGATCCTAAGGAAGCTAGCAGAACCTTTCTCTGCAAAGGGGAGCTCTGGAGGACCTCCAAAGAAGACATCACATAAGGGGTTTTTGACAAATCCTCCACCACAGAGTAGTTTTGGACGGTCCTTGCATTTGGATTATGCGAAGCTTTCTTGAAAGCCTATTTCAAGATGCGTTTCATTTTTTCACCCATCGTATTCTCAATCTGGAGAGGAACGAATGGGTTTTAGGCTTCTTTTCCCTTTTCAATAGTGTTTTTCATTCTGTAATCATGTGCCCTAGTTTCTATGTGAGCATCACCTTTCAACATGTAAACATTTGTGACTAAGGGATTACTAGAAGACAGAGGGGGTCCGTGACTGCCCCCATGCGTGCTCTAAGAGGCTTGAGTCAAATTTTTCCCATGTGGAAATGGGTTCGTTAACACGGTAGGTTGTTGCTATGCCAATAACTTCTGGGCCTCCGCAATTTGAGGGAACAGGTGAGTCGGATGGTCTTCCATGCAAAGGTTACATGGATACTTCGACTTCCTTTTCTCTATGTTTCCCCTGCCAACATTATTGGTGGGTTTCTTATCCCCCTTACCCTTGTTTCTCTATTTCTTCTTCCCTTCAGGTTGTTGGTTGGCCTTCAGGGTTTTCGACTGCACACTGTGTACATCCGATGTTTGAGTAGGGGGGGGAAACCAAATTAGAGGTTTGGCTAGCCATTTTCTGTTGTATCAACAATTGTTACAATTGATTTGACAGTTTATTAGTGGGCTTATCTTGTGATGAACCAACTATACCATAAGCATGTGGTTCAGACTTCTGTCTAGCCTTGTTAAGGATAGACCGTGACACATCTGGTAGAACTTCATAAAGTAAACCATACTGAGAGTATATCAGTTCAAGTTGTTGAGCTCTCATTATCGCCTCTTCCTCGAAAAACACTCTCGATGTTGCAACGTTCTTGGATATCTGAGGTACCAAAGACTTAAGGAACCACTCCAACAGGAAAGCTGGTGGGATGGGTACTTTTATCAAACTCTTTCGGTGACATCATTCTCCGATGTGATCCGAGATATGATCACCTTTTGTTTGCTCAAAGTTGGTCAGTAGTTTGGTGGTGGCATCATATCTCACTGGTAATTGAAAATGGTTTAATAAAACCATTTCCAATTCGCCAAAAGTAGAGTATCTTGAGCGGTTGATCTCAATGTACCATTTCACGACACTCCCGATGAGAGTGCATTGAAACAGACGCAACTATACGTAGTCGTCTCTCAAAGAGTTCGACAAGCACCATAGGTGAAAGGTGGTCACATGATCACCTGGATCTTCATTAGGCTTACCTTCGAAATTTGGAATGTCTGAGGGAAACTTCATGTGCATGGGAGGCCAACGTGGATCGTGACAGATTGAGTCGTTTAACAATCTTGACAAGTCTGGAAAATGAAATGTCGCTAGAAATGATAGTTTGTGCTATTGACTATGGATAGGGAAAAAGGAGCCTAGAGTTTGAATGGCACTAGATTTCCATAAAAAGTTAGGTTGTTGGCTAGGTTTCTGGTTAAAACCATGGGCATGGCCAGCATTCAGATAATGTTCTTGTTGATACATCATCGGTTGACTCTCGTAGTTGGACGTTGAGGGTTAGGAAGGGATTTCTCCCTACGTCATGTTCCAAAGGTTCATGAAAGGGTTGCCCCCTGCCGATTCGACAGGCATAGGTACTGAGCCTTGCCTGTGGTTCCATTAACCATGGAAGGGGTTGCCTCTGGTCGGCATCCCTGACAAGGGAATTGATCCCTACCATGGATTCTGGGGTCCTTGTGAGGAAGAGACTCTTGTGTTTTCTCCCTGTGCAGGAATAGTACCCTGCATAAGATTTTGTTTTCCAAAACCAGGGTTTCCCCCGGCCGAGACGACAGCTGATGAGAACGCATTGTTACCAAATGCATCAAACAAAGAGAATGGCATAGAACCCATTGACGTGGTGTAGGAAGAATTTCCTTGACTACCTACTTCGAACAAGATGGAGCTCATGTTCGGTGAGACAGGCTACTAGGGAGCGTCACCGAGCGAGGGGGGCGAAGGAGGTATATGACCCCCACCGTAAGGGAAAGCATTATAGGGGGCTGAGATGCCTCCCATAGACCCTTGCAAAGGAGTGTTGGAGCTCCCTGCCCTTAGACCCATGGTCTGTAGGGTGGAGTAGGTGAGGATAGATTTTGTATCAAAGTTGGGCATCTCGTATGAGAACGAAGGACCCATCGCACTCTGTGTGAACAGTGCAGTGATCGCCACCACAGACGAAATCAAACCACTTCCCAAAGTAGAGGCGGTCAATACCATAGTGGAATGGACCTGTGAAGGTGAGTTAGGAGGTGTAACGCCCCCAATAGTAGCAGTTGTAGAGGGAGTATGAGGACTCCCTGATGAAGTAGCATCATTTTCTTCCATCCCTGCTTGAAAGACTATCTGATGCTCATGATAAGTTACCTTTGGAGGGACAACTTGTACCACGATGGGCACCGACAAGTTAGTTATCGTAGAGTTGGATGGCTCGAGAGCTTATACTCCAAGGTCAGAGACAGTAGGATCCTCTGGATTTGAGTGTTCTCCTCTCAGGGATGGCTTGGGCACAGTTTCCTACATCCCAATCGCTTCAAATGAGCCTTTTTTGTCAAGTATTCACCATAATGATGGCGGTGGTGGCTCCAAATTAACCGGTGGCAGGCCCATAAGCCTTTGTGATTGATGGGGATCTTGATCTTCCACTATGTGAGAATATCAATGACACTGTAAGGATTTTTATAAAGTTGAATACTGACACACACTAGAAAATTCCATATGAGATCAATCAATCAAACACTTATCTAGTTGGAAGAACAGTTACGCCAGTCAACACTAGAGAAACTTACTGGTGCAAGTGCAACTCGAGCACAGAAGCACCCTCCGAGTATACACTGCAAAGCGTGTCTTGCCATCTACCCTAGGTACTGTGGTATACCCCCACAGTCACCTGTGTAAGTCCCTAAAATAAAGGAAACTAGCTTTCCAGCTCACGAACAGTCACCATGTGGGTACAGTCGACGGTCGGGTGGACCGTAATGAGAAGGGTATCAAGCCCGACCTATCGAGGGTATCAAAATCAAGTGGTCCGGAAGATAACTGAGGACCTCAAATGGATTCAAGATCCATGAAGCTCCGTGGCAAATGCAACCGACAAAATCCCATGACAAGTCCTTTATATGCGTTCCCCACTACGCTTGGTCTAGATTTGGAGGGGTTATCTCCGCTACATTTTCTCACGCGACCTCATGTTTAGCCCCTATATTAGAGGGGGGTCCCAGATAAATTTCATGTTTATTTGAATTTTTACACTCCCTAGCATTGACTCGTATGTTTTTTTTATAAGCCTTGAAGAGTTTTCTCTCCAACCTAAATCATGGCTCTAGCCTAGACTAGTTGATGGACCCTACAAACACAAAGTCTAGTTGATTTTAATTAGCATTAATTTTAAGTGGCTTGTTTTAAGTCAAGGAAGCGGAAATGAAACTACTGGTGTGTTTTTAGAGATGAAGGAGAAATCAAACGAAAATGAAAGAAAAATTACTTTGATTTGACAAATAAAGATTTGCAATTTTAACTCTTTAACTAACTTTTTGTAACTACTTTTTCTAATATCTTTTAAAGGAAAAACCCAAAACAAGTGTTTTCTCGACTACGAGCTACTTAATGTTCTAAGAATTCAGTAAACAACTTAAGAAAAACACTCTTTCTCTTGACAAGCAATATAACTAACCTAACTACTTAAGAAAACACAGAAATGGAATCTTTTTTTTTGCTATCTTTTATATGCTTCAAACAAGAAACTTGAAATAAATTCTTTTTATTTTTCTTTAAAGCAAGCAAAAGGGGAAAAAAGTGAAGACAAGACAAGACCAAAAACTGATTGAGTTCTGGCCTACTGTGGATCGTAGGGAGTCACTGAAGGAACCACATAGGCTAATCAAAAAAGAGTCACAGACTCTTCAAAAACCCTTTCAAAGAAAACACAAGAAATCTTTAAAATATAAAGAAACTGATGTCAAACCTAGGCTAAAGACTGTAACAACAAAGACTGGTACTAAATCAAGAAACCCCTGAGAATTTAAACTTCAATCAGGGAAGAGGTTGATTTCCCCTTCTTAAGGAAAAATCTTCTTGACACAGGCACACTATCGATGCTTAAGCAACCTACATATGTACGCGGGCTATCTAAAGGTAGGGCACATATGTACATGTGCAGACCCATTGCAGGATGCGTACACCTCTATAACTTCTAAAAAAATTTAAGGAAACTAACTAACAGGTAGTCTGACAGGGCAGGGATTACTGGTATGGTAGACCAGAATCCATTAAAGACTTGACAACTTATAGAAAGAAACTCAAAATACCCTAAAACTCCCTAAAACCCTAGATGTTTTCCCAGTACGGTCACCAGTTCTGCTATAGCGGGAAAACCCCCTATAGAGTACACTAGGGTTCAACATTTAGGTAGATATAACCGTCTAAAAGTATCCTGCCTTTTATAACTACCCTGACTATACCCCACATTCATGCATGAAATACAAAGTAAAAAGATCTGGTAACTCTACCTTAAACTTCGCGTCCGGTGTCAATCCTTTCGCGTTCGATTGCTCCTCGACTACAAGTCTCCTCCCAAGGTTGAACTGCATTCACAAAAATACAAACAAGAAACTATGAACATGCATCTCATATATTAATTAGTGGGTTATATGTCATAATAAAACATAAATCAAACATAAAGATTGAACACATCATATGGCGGGACAAAAAAAGTATTCCTTTTATTAGAATCACAAAGTTTACTTACAATGAGATCGGCGACTGCTCCACGAACCTGGTTCAGGATCCTCTTTACCAAGATCCAATTGTGCTTCCACGTATCTTTATCCTCTCACACTTCTTCTAAGTAAATGGCATGGGCTTATGATTGAGGAAAAAGGGCTAGAATGGAAAATTTTGATGCAAATCTCACAAGGTAGCTGCAATTCTTGGGGCAAGGAGGGGATGTGAAACGGGCAAAGTTTCACTATTATTATGCTTGTATTTAGAAATGATACCCCAACACCTCCTTTTCTATGAAAAAATGATGGTTATCTGGTTGGGTGACGGGCTATAGGCGGTGGGACAGTTAGGAAACTACCGAATAGCCTGTAATCTCAATGAATTCCTTTCAACTTTTTATTTTTTGCAACTTTTGTGGGTATACGCGGGCTGAAATGGTGCAGCTAGCATACGTACGTGGGTTGTAGTGGTGCAACAAGTGTATGTACATGGAAAGTAGTGGATTAGGTCACGTACATCTTCAAAAATGGTGTTTTTAAGAAGAGTTGTCCAGTGATGGCTTGGCAAAATTTGCATGTATGGTGCAATTTAGATTTAA
The DNA here is from genome assembly GCA_009831015.1 of Picea engelmannii. Lineage (NCBI taxonomy): Eukaryota > Viridiplantae > Streptophyta > Pinopsida > Pinales > Pinaceae > Picea > Picea engelmannii. The sequence goes on along the minus strand of ML790121.1, from coordinate 81,929 downwards.
AAAATATCTTTCGTTCAACGCATAAATATGCATTCAGGGAAGCATAAATGCAATAAATACAAGTGGTTTTTAAGCACACATCTATTGGCCACCCTTGTAACCCCTGTTGGTACCCCTTTAGTGGTAGTGCATCAGAAAACACCTATATACGGATCGACCTAGATATCCTAAATCCCTCCATATATAAATCGATCAGTCGCCTAACTACTATAGTGACACCGAAAACAACACTCAGGAAGATACTCTATAGTACCTGGGTAGTTGGGTAGTACATCTAAGGGCACAATCTAGCCTCCTTAGTTGGTGCCCTGAGATATTCAGTCGAGTACTATTTTTGGTCCCTGCACATATATCAAAGAGCTATAGCACATGGAATACCCTTGTCTATAGAAACCTTGAATACCCTAACCCTTGGGATGGAAACAAAAATAGAACAAACAAGATCTATTGCTACACAATTGTGCCTTCTACATTATGGTTTCGAAATTACTACACATTTATTCTTGTTAAGCATTTGGGAATTTCGTCACTGTAGTATTATTCAGGTCAGAGTATAACTCCGCAAGAGTAAAAAGAATATATATATATATATATATATATATATATATATATATAGTGGTCCCTCCGACACACTTATTTGGGACCTATCTCATTGGGTTCCTCTATTCGCCCCAATTCCAATGATACCTATTATTTTTAACACAATTTTGTTTGTGGACCCACCCCTTCTTCGACACCCGTTTTTGGCCTGTATCCCATTGGATCCCCCTTTTCTCCCTGATCATAGTGGTAACTATTATTTGGAACCATTCTTCTCAGTGGTACCACCCACCCCTCCAGACCCCCTATGTTTTCCTTATACCATTTTCCTACCCATTTTTCCAAATGGCCACCACCCGAACCCAAGAACTCAATACATTGATTGCTACCAACCACCAAAACAAGGAAGACATCAAGAATATTAATGACAACCTTATCTCAATCAATTCGTCTATTCAAAACCTCCAAGACCAATGTGGCCACATCAAAGACCTCAAAGCCACCTTTGAACACTTCATGGGTCGTTCCTAGAACCCTTCCTCTTCTGAACAACCATCTTATCAGGATGACAATTACTCTTCCCATTACCAAGGTCCTCATACTACCTGTGTTTCTCGATACCTCCACCCTCCCAGAATTAAGGTGAACAAATTTGATGGATCAGATCCCACAAGCTAGGTCACCCAAATGGAACATTATTTCTCTGTGCATGGCATTAATGATGATTTATCCAAGCGTCGTTATGGTATCCTACATATGGACCCAGAATGATGGCAATGGTGGAAATGGCGAAAAAAGGCATGCCAAGGATATGTTTCTTGGACACAGTTTGTGGTAGAACTTTATGACCGCTTTGACTCTGACACCCACCATTTAGGTTGTTTAACCAATTTGAAGCAGTCTGGGACAGTGGAATACTTTATTTTCTCATTTGAGCACTTATATTTTTGAACGAAGGGCATGCAAGATTCTTTCTTTAGGGAATGATTTATCAATGGCCTCAAAGATGAAATATGTGCCCATGTTCTCTTGGCATGCCCCTAGACTTGGTTGGAATATACTCAACGAGACAAGGAAGAAAAACATATTGTATCCTCCCATATATGCAAACCCTCTTTTCTGCCTCGCCCTAAACCCACCAATTATTCCCCTCCTACAACTCCCCTCAATATCCAGAAATTAACCAGGGCGGAAATGGATGAAAGTCAAATCAAGGGTCTTTTTTATAATTGTGATGACAAATATTTTCTCTAGCACAAGTGTAAGGAACATAAGATTTTTATGGATGTGACTAAGGATATTTCTGAAGAATATTTTGTTGTTCCACATGTGGAGGAATTACCACTGCCATCTGATCTAAGCCCACCCTTTGATCCACCAGAAGTTGACCCAGTGATTTCACTCAATTCCCTCACTAGCTTCTCTGTTCCCCAAAATCTCAAATTAATTGGTTGCATTAAAAATAGGAAAGTCATCATCCTTGTGGAAAGTGGTAGCACCCATAATTTTATCATCGCCGCATTACCCAAGAAGTCAATTTTTACATATGTGTCATCAATAATTTTCAAATCATGATTGCCAATGGCGGTTCCATGAAATGTGGGGGACAATGTGAAAATGTGAAACTCCAAATTGTTAAGTATCACCTGAAATCCAAAGTGAAATTTTTCTTGGTTTTGAATGGTTATGTACTCTAGACCCCATTCTCATGGATTTTAAGGATTTAACCATGCAATTCCAACAGGAGGGTCAACAATTTAAGTTCCAAGGCATCACAACAGGATCCCCTGAGATCATCAGTTCCCATCACATGGAAAATATCCTCAAAAAAGTTCATTCGGGAATTATATCCCAACTCCATTCCATTCATGTTGTTGAGACACCTTCTATGCATCTCGACCTCCAATCTATCCTCTCCCGCCACCAAGTTCTTTTACCACTCCCAATGAACTTCCCCCTTCCCATGGAGTCCATGATCAATTAATCCCTCTCATCCTGAGCAGTCTTCCTCCCAATGTTCGACCTTATCGTCAACCCTTTGCCCAAAAGAATTAAATTGAGAAAATAATTCATGAATTGCTAGAAGCAAGTGTTATCCATCCCAGTAATAGCCCCTATTCTTCCCCTGTGGTCATGGTACTCAAGAAATAAGGTACTTGGCGCATGTGTCCTGATTTTTTCACCCTCAACAAACTCAAAATCAAAGAAAAATTCCCCATTCATGTCATTGCTGACCTATTGGATGAATTGAGTGGTGCTCACTACTTCACCAAACTAGATCTACATTTTTTCTACCACCATATCCATATGAAAGAAGAAAAAAATCCCAAGACTGCATTTCGAACTCATGAGGGTCACTATGAATTCTTGGTAATGCCACTTGTCTTGTCTAATGCTCCCTCCACTTTCCAAAGTCTTATGAATCATGTCTTATGTCCTTTTCTTCGTCATTTTTTCTTAGTTTACTTTGATGATATTCTTATATATAGTAAAACTTGGCCATCCCATCTCTCCCATGTAAATCAAGTTCTCCATATACTCTCTAAGCACCAACATTTCCTCAAAGAATATAAATGTTCCTTTGGTGCCTCAAAAGTGGAATACCTGGGTCATATTGTCGGCAAGGATGGTGTCTGAGTGGATTCTAAGAAAATTTGAACTATGCAAGATTAGCCTCGCCCTAAAAATATTAAGAGATTGTGTGGTTTTCTGGGTTTAACGGGCTATTATAGGAAGTTTGTTTGAAATTATGGAAAAATTGCATCTCCTCTTACTTCTCTCCTTAAAAATAATGATTTCACTTGGAATTTAGTTGCAGATCATGACTTCCAAGCCTTGAAAGATGTTATTTGCTTGACCCCTATCCGAGCACTTCCAGAGTTCATAAAGACATTTGTATTGGAATGTGATGCTTCCAAGAAAGGAATTGGGGCCATCCTCATGCAAGATGGAAGTCCGTTGGCCTTCACATGCAAACAAATTTCAGAGTGACATTTGGGCCAATCCATTTATGAAAAGGAAATGTTAGCTATTCTGCATGTTGTGGATCTCTGGAATCCTTGTTTATCGGTTCAATGCTTCCAAATCAAAATTGATCATCAAAGTCTCAAGCATTTCCTGGAACAAAAAATTTCATCGTCGACGCAGGAAAAATGGGTGGCCAAATTATTTGGATATGATTATGAGATCATTTACAAGAAGGGAAAGGAAAATGTAGTGGTCTATGCTCTTTCCTGGAAATATGAATAAGACAAGTCCCTTTTCTCCCTCTCCTTCATTGTTCCAGATTGGCTCCAAGATGATCGTCAAGAATGGCTGCAAGACCCCAAAATTCCTAGCATGCTCCACCAATTGCAACACAATTCTTCAGTTTCTCAAGGGTACTCTTCGCACAATGAAGAGCTTCACTACAAAGGTTGTTTGTATTTATGGAAGCAATCACAACTTAAATCCACAGTGCTTTCTAAACTTCATGCCTCGCCCACATTCGAGAATTCATGGTTTACCAAAACCTATGAATGGGTCAAATGTTCTTTTTTTTGGGATGGTATGAAATAGGATGTTCGAACCTTTCAGGATGAATGTGAGGTCTGTCAACACAACAAGGGAGGAACTGTCAAAACTTTGGGCATGCTCCAACTCCTTTTGATTCCCCCTACTAGTTGGTGATATATTTGTATGGATTTTATTGTGGGCTTAACTAAATCAGGAAAAAAGTCAATAATCATGGTGTCTGTCGATCGTCTCTCCAAATATGCTCATTTTTATTCTCTTCAACACCCATTGACCACCTCCACAGTAGATCAAATATTCATGGATAATATCTTGAATCTTCATGACATGCCCAATTTTATTATCTCTGACAAAGATCCCACTTTCACCATCAATTTTTTGTAAGAATTGTTGAAGCTACAGGGTTTAACAGGCTATTATAGGAAGTTTGTTTGAAATTATGGAAAAATTGCATCTCCTCTTAATTCTCTCCTTAAAAATAATGATTTCACTTGGAATTTAGTTGTGGATCTTGACTTCCAAGACTTGAAAGATGTTATTTGTGTGACCCCTGTCCCAACACTTCCACAGTTCACAAAGACATTTGTATTGGAACGTGATTCTTCCAAGAAAGGAATTGGGGCCATCCTCATGCAAGATGGCAAGCCTTTGGCCTTCACAAGCAAACAAATTTCAGAGTGACATTTGGACCAATCCATTTATGAAAAGGAAATGTTAGCTATTATGCATGTTGTGGATATCTGGAATCCTTCTTTATCGGGTTAGCACTTCCAAATCAAAATTGATCAACAAAGTCTCAAGTGTTTCCTAGAACAGAAAATTTCATCATCGATGCAGGAAAAATGGGTGACCAAGTTATTTGGATATGATTATGATGTCATTTACAAGAAGAGAAAGGAAAATGTAGTGGTAGATGCTCTTTCTTGGAAATATGAATAAGATGAGTCCCTTTTCTCCCTCTCCTTCATTGTACCATATTGGCTCCAAGTTTTTCGTCAAGAATGGATGCAAGACCCCAAAATTCCTAGCATGCTCCACCAATTGCAACACAATTCTTCAGTTTCTCAAGGGTACTCTTAGCACAATGAAGAGCTTCACTACAAAGGTTGTTTGTATTTATGCAAGAAAACACAACTTAAATACATAGTGCTTTCTGAACTTCATGCCTCGCCCACATGTGGGCATTCATGGTTTACCAAAACCTATGAATGGGTCAAATGTTATTTTTTATGGGATGGTATGAAATAGGCCGTCTGCACCTTTCAGGCTGAATTTGAGGTTTGTCAACGCAACAAGGGAGAAACTGTCAAATCTTTGGGCACGCTCCAACCGCTTCTGATTCCCCCTGCTAGTTGGCGAGATATTTGTATGGATTTCATTATGGACTTAACTAAATCAGGAAAAAAGTCAGTAATCATGGTGTTTGTCGATCGTCTCTCCAAATATGATCATTTTTATTCTCTTCAACACACATTAACCACCTCTATAGTGGCTCAAATCTTCATGGATAATATCTTCAAGCTTCATGGCATGCCTATTTCTATTATCTCTGACAGATATCCCACTTTCACCATCAATTTTTGGAAAGAATTTTTGAAGCTACAGGGCACCCATTTTCATCTCAACACTGCCTATCACCCCTAGACAGATGGCTATACTGAAGTTTTCAACAAGTGTTTGGAAAAATATTTGAGGTGTTTTGCATCTGAGAGGAAAAATCGGTGGGCTCAATGGTTACCCCTAGATTAATGTTGGTACAACATGTCTTACCATACAGCTACTCGTATGACTCCTTTTGAAGTAGTTTATGTCCAAAATCCCCCATTGATTCTCTCATATATGCCAGGGGTATCGAAGGTTCAGGAGGTTGACAAAAATATTACAGTCCGAGAGGCTATTCTTTGTTCCCTCAAAGACAATTTGGTCATGGATCAAAATCACATGAAGCAACAAGTCGATCAAGTTCATTCTGAACGCAAATGTGTTGAAGGGGACCAGGTGTTTCTTCTAATACAACCTTATAAGAAGACTTCACTCAAATATGAACATTGTCAGAAGATTTCTCCCAAATTGTATGGTCCTTATACAATGCTCAACCGTGTGGGATCAGTGGCCTATCGGTTAGCTCTACCCACTTAGTCGAAGCTCCCTCTTGTTTTTCATGTTTCTTGCTTAAAGAAGGTGATTGGAACTAAGTTCCAAAATCAAACCAGTATCCCTGAGTTGGATGAATAAGGCTCCATCTGGTTGTAGCCACAAGCCATCTTGGCCCAGCAAGAGTGTCGTCTCCATCAGCGAACCATCAAGGAAGTGTTAGTCCAATGGAAAGATACAACTATAGAAGATGCTTGGGAACCAACCACCATTCTACAACACTTTTCTCATCTTAAGTCTCAAGGACAAGGATTTTATTCAAGTGGGAGAGAATGTTAGGGACCTAACCTCCCTAACCCCTCACATAGGTATAATACTATAATTCCATGTAATAAAGGCCAATATTAATAAGGCCTAGCAATAAGGAAGAATAAGTCAATTGTAAGAAGATCTAATAGAAGATTTCGCTTCTAGAGGGATCTTCCTCTAGATTGTTCTTTTGGATAGATATATTTAGTATAAATAGGAGTAGAGGGTGTTAGCACTCTATAATTTACCCATGGTTGTGGAGGCAGTCATAGAGGTAACATCAAAACCACTTCGAGTCTTGGATCTAGCCCTCCAAGACTCAGAGAGGGATCTCTCTGTCAGATTTAGATTCGTTTGAACATGGATCTTAGGCTAGTTATTAGGTGTAGAATTTGTTTTAGATTTGAGGTGTTTGGCTGAAGGACTGCTTTAGAATCCCATTGGGCTATGGGGTTTGTTAACAATTAAGATTAGGTACATATTTTATTAGGATTCTTCACAGGTAAAGGTAATGAGAATGTTGGATCTTTCTGAGTTAAAGTGATGGAAATATAGAAATGGGGGAGATAATCAATTAAAACAGAGAAGCAATTAATAATTTCTTTGCTTTAATATCAGAGGAAAAAAACATTCATATCGTTAAAATCCAGGAACAAAGTATCATAGATAAATTCTGCACTTAAACTCCTTCTAAACGATTAGATATAGAAAGCAGAATGATCACAAAGTAGGATAACAATTAACAGAGAAGAAATAACATCACCAACATCCACATGCAGGAATCCTATGTATCGTCCCTTTTACTACTAGTAGATCCGAAAAATATTACAGAGAATAGATTTCTTGGGTGAAAGAATCAACTCTTTTAAATTAAAATTACAGGAATAAATAGGATATATTCACCCCTCAATCTTAGGAAGTCGGATTCAACCACCTTAGCCAAAAATAACAACAAATCCCGAAAAATCTGGAACTGTTCGCCATGAAAGACGGGCCGAAATTCTGCAAAAAAGGGGTCAACTCAGACATTTGTTTCTATTTAACGGTGATATATGTGTAAAATATGGAGGATTTTATTGTATATGCCAATGTTCTGGACAAAAAAATATGTTTTTTTCTCCAATTTCATCTCCAGCTCGCCGAAACAGCTCCTGCAAAATCAGGACTAAAACAGGAAAAACAGGAAACCTGAAAAAAGGGGTTGAAATATGGATTTTATTCTCCCAAATGGTAGCACCTATGAAAAACATGAAAGAGGGTTTTTTTCTTCCACCTATTATGGAGAAACACCTCTCTCGTTTTTTCAAAATTTGTTTCCATTTACGTGGAATCCACCTCGGAAGATGAAGTGCTGAATAGGAAAAAATGGTTTTATGAAAATTTTGGGAGGGCAGTTTTGCAGGGGGGGGAGGTGGTTTCCGGACCCCCCCCCCTAAGGTGGTAAGTGTAAATGTGTTGACCTACACATAATATATCTAGATAAACAATGATACGCACATTTGCAGAGAGAATTGGAAAAAGAAGAAGAAGGAGAGAAAGAATGGAAAGAATTCTCATTAACCGTTGTGAATAATAAATAATTTACACATGATATACTCTGTATAACTCAATGAGTTCGACTTGAGGTGAACCAAGTCGCCATAGTGGTGGTCTAGAGTGATCTAGACACACACCGACAGTTACGGGAGTGAACTGCCACCTATTCTAGTCTCTCAGGCAGTTACGGGAGTGAACTGCCACCTAGTTGAGTTAACTAGTCAACTAGTCTTCAGTTAACTGACTGAACAAAAAGTAGTGAGGATTTAACTCAAGGAATCAAGGCTAATGCACCACTTTGGTGATGATACCAAGGCAAGGTCAAATTAGCATGGTGATGATCCCGATGTTGCATGGTGATGATCCCAATGCAACATCTAAACTCAACTCAACTAGTCAAACTGAAGTGTGAACTAAAAGAGAATATTCTCTAGGTGGAATATTCTCTCCTAAAATATATGAGACTAGATAATGAGTAATTATGACTAATGAACAAATAAAACCCTTAGGAAAAAGAAATCCTAGGTTTGTGTGAAGTAACTCCAACACCCCCCATGAACATCACTATGGTGAAAATAAAGATTGGGTCCTCGCAACGAGGCCATGTTAGGTACCCAAGTACAAAGGATACACTAGAAATAAAGTGAGGAAAGAGGGAAAACCTCATGGGAAAAACCCCCCCTCAAGGTACAATGTATGTAAAAAAAAAAAGAATAACTACAGTTACTAGGCAACTGTGTCCTTCACTCCAAGATGACCTCGCAGAGAATGGAATTTCTGCTCAGTGAAGGTCTTGGTGAAAATGTTTGTTGTCTATTCTGCTGAAGGACAGAACTATAATTTGATGATCCCCTCATGTACCAAGTCCTGAATGTAGTGCATGTGGATCTCGATGTGCTTCGTCCACTTCCTCTGAACTGGATCTCTGCAGAACTTCAGAGTGCTCTGGTTGTCACACCAGATGACGATCTGTTGATGAAATTGAATGCCCAACTCAGTGAGAAAATGTTGTAGCCACATAGCCTAAATGGTTATGTTAACTAACCCTATGTACTCTTCCTTGACTGAAGATAGAGAAATGGGAGCTTGCTTCTTTCTCGACCAACAGATAGGCCCGAAACCAAGACTAACTGAGTAACCAGATGTGGACTTGCAATCAATTATATCACCAGCCCAATCAGAATCATTAAACCTAATGGGATCTAATGTAGAGTCTACTGCATAATTAATCTCAAAGGTGATGGTGCCCTATATGTATCGAAGGATACGCTTTGTATCTTTCCAATGTAGCTCATGCATCTCTTGCATGAACCTGGAAACTGCGCCAACTGCATATGAGAGGTATGGTATGGAGTGTGTGAGATATAACAAGCTCCCCACTAGCTATCTGTACAGTGTGTTGTCAACTAGTAGAGTCTCCCCGCCATCCTCAAGTTTGACTCCTGATAGGAAAGGAGTCGGAGAAGACTTGCAATCTGTCATGTGAAATATCTCAAGGAGATCTCGTGCATACTTGGCTTGAGACAGTTTGATGTCTGATGCATCTTGAATGATCTCAAGTCCAAGGAAGAAGTGTAGAGGACCCATGTATGTCATCAAAAACCTGTCATGAAGAATCCTCTTGACTGCAGCAATTACTGAAGTCGAGCAACTGGTGATCAAAAAATCATGGACATACAAAACTAAAAGTAGAAGTGAATCAGCCATCCTGAGCATGTATACATTCGGATCTGATTTACAATGTACATAGTTTTGTGACAATAGGTAGGAGTCCATCTTGGCATACCATGCCCTCGGAGCCTGCTTGAGGCTATAAAGTGACTTCTTTAGTCGACAGACCAAAGATGAGTCATGCATAACTCCCTAGGGATACTCCATGTAGATCTCCTCAGAGAGATCATCATGAAGAAATGCATTATTCATGTCCATCTAATGGACTTCCCATCCCTTGGTTGTCGCAATGGAAAGTTCCAATTGTATGGAATCCATCTTCGCTATTGGAGCGAAGGTCTCATCATAGTCAATACCATGAACCTACTGAAAGCCTTTGGCGACAAGCCTGGCTTTCTATCTGTTGATTTGTCCATCCGATGTGCTATTGTTCCTGTATACCCATCTACATCTGAAAATTTCCCTCCCATAAGGAAGGAGAACCAAATCCCAAGTCTGGTTCTCAAGGAGGGAGTTGTACTCCTCCTACATGGCGGATTCCCAAAAGGAATTTCCAGCAGCCTCGCCATAAGGCTGTGGATCTGAAGACCGAACCAAGAAAATATGTCTGGAAGGAAATGGTTCAGTGGAAGTGAGTGAAATAGGAGTCTCCTCAAAATCAGATCGAGTCCTCCTAGTATCGGAAGGATCACCAACGAGATCCGCTGCATCCTGAAGAGTAGTCTATGCCCACTTGGACCTCTTCTCTGGCTCTGAAACTACATCTGGATTCTCTAACTCAGCATCTAACTGTACTGACTCTAAATATGAATCATCTGAGTCCTCTGAATCAGAACTCTCATCTAAAGAAGAGTCATCATGTGTATGCTCATCATCTTGGACAGGTGGAAGAGTGAAGGTGTATGCATGCGACTGTTGAGGTACATGCGAGACACTTTCCTCAAATTGAACACTGCACTCAATGATGAGTCATTCTGAGGAAAGATCAATAAGCCAATATCCCTTCACACCATTGGGGTATCCAACAAAAATGCACTCAGTACTCTATGGATCAAGTGCCTTCCTCTTTTTAAAGGGAATCTGGGCCCATGCATGTGAACCAAAAATGCGAAAGTGGACCACTTCTGGTTTGAAGCCACTCCAAGCCTCATAGGGGGTCTTATCCTTGACAGATCTATGAGGAGATCTATTTTGGATGTATGTTTCACAGTTAAGTGCTTCGGTTCATAGTCTCTGTGGTAGTGACTTTGCATGCAACATGCAAGATGCCATCCCCTTTAGAGATCTGTTTTTCCACTTAGCAACTCCGTTTTGCTGCAAAGTGTAGGGAACTGTATGCTGCAACTGAATCCCTACCTCATGGAAAAGATTATGAATCTCATGATTCACATACTATCCCCCGTTATCAGTTCATAGGACTTTGATCTTCTTTCCGAACTGTGTCTCAACCAAAGCTTCGAAATCTTTGAGGTGTTGAAAGACCTCGGATTTTTGCTTGAGAAAGTAGATCCAAGTAAAACGTGAGAAATCATCAACAAAAATGAGAACAAACCTCTATTTGTTGATTGATGGATCTAGAAAAGGACCCATGAGGTCATTGTGGATCAGATCTAAAGGTGTGGAAGCTCACTGAGACTTTCCTTTGTCGAATTTCTCTTGAGGGTGTTTCCCGAGAACACATCCCTCACATACTCCCTTGGAGAAATGGATGTCTGGTAGACCATAAACTAATCTATGCTTGCTAAGTTGTTGCATGTATCTAAAATTCAAATGTCCAAATCTTTCATGCCATATCCTACTACTTTCATTAGCATGAGTAAGAAGTAAAGCAGAATCAAGTTCAATGAATTGAGAAAATGCATACAATCTAGACTGAGGATTTACCTCACTGGTAGCAACCCTGGAGTTGGTTTGCATGTCATAGATGTCAACGGAACTTGGTGTGAAGATGACTTTCTTTCTGGTGCCAAAATTTTTCATCTGATACACGAAGAGAAGGTTGACAGAAAGCTTGGGAACATGCAACACGTTCTCGAAGCTTCTGTTGGTGAGTTCAATCCTTCCTTTGTCGGTGACTTCGACAGAAGAGTTTTTCCCCATCAGAATAGGAGGAACTTTGCATTCATCCAAAGAATAATAGACTGCTTTTGAGGCATCCATGTGATGTGATGCTCCTGAATCTACAATCCAAGCATCGAGAGAGGAGTTGTTGGCAATCAACGCATGGCTAGAATTGCCTTTCTTGGAATTCGGATCTTCTGGCTTCTTCTTCTTTGCACCCTCAGGGATGAAATATCCAAGGTTGTTTTTCTAAAGTATCTAAGACATCATATCTATTTTCTTTTGCATGCATGTGGATTCCGAATGGAATCCTTTGTGACAGTACGTGCATTTCTCTCCTTTTCTTCCATTTTCTCCTTTGGATCCGAAGGCATCGGTGAAGGGTTTTGTGTACCCTTCCTTCTTCATATGTGCATGAGATTTCCTCTTATATTTATCTTTAGATTTCTGAAATTTTTGGCTTCCATCATGCATAGTGAGTGCATGCACCCTTGGGCCTTTGATTTCACCCATGTTGATGAGCTTGGTTTGCTCTTGTGTCAAGGATTCGATAAAGTCCTCAATAGAAGGCATCTTCTAGGTGGCTCCAGAGGAGAATTTGACAATATGGAATGTGGATACGAATACAGAGAATTCAGGTCCAAGATTGGAGAGAATGGTGAGAACCATTTGTTTCTTCTCCTTCGATTTATCAACCTGCAAGCTTTGAGTTGCGATAGTAAATCCTTGAATTTTGTAAAGAAATCTTGGATATTATCGAAGCTTTTTGGATCCAATGGTAGAAGCTCCACCTCCCACATGTTTCCCCTCATCTCATCTTGTTTGCCAAATATCCCTTCCATTATGGTCCAAGCTTCATTGGGAGTCTTACAGGAAGATATATGAAAAAGGAGATCGGGAGAAATAAGACTGCAAATTGTTCTGGGTGCCTCATCCATGCAATTTAAGTACTTGGATTTTTCTATGGTTGATGTCGGTTTTGTATCTGTATTCATGATTAACCTATACAACCCTCTGTATTGGATATGTATGGCAATTTTCTTCTTCCATGCAAAATAGTTGTAAGGTGTAAGAATGAATTCTTTTTGGAATTCCATCTTTCCGTTGTCTTCAATCTTTTGTACCTACAAAAATTTTTGGTGTAGCTTTTTCTTAGCAGTCCATCAGATTTGATACCATGTAAATGTGTTGACCTGCACATAATAGATCTAGATAAACAATGATACACACATTTGCAGAGAGAATTGGAAAAAGAAGAAGAAAGAGAGAAAGAATGGAAAGAATTATCATTAACTGTTGTGAATAATGAATAATTTACACATGATATACTCTGTATAACTCAATGAGTTCGACTTGAGGTGAACCAAGTCACCATAGTGGTGATCTAGAGTGATCTGGACACACACCAGTAGTTACGGGAGTGAACTGCCACCTATTCTAGTGTCTTAGGCAGTTACGGGAGTGAACTGCCACCTAGTTGAGTTAACTAGTCAACTAGTCTTCAATTAACTGACTGAACAGAAAGTAGTGAGGAGTTAACTCAAGGAATCAAGGCTAATGCACCACTTTGGTTATGATACCAAGGAAAGGTCGAATTAGCATGGTGATGATCCCAATGCAACATCTAAACTCAACTCAACTAGTCAAACTCAAGTGTGAACTAAAAGAGAATATTCTCAAGGTGGAATATTCTATCCTAAAATATAGGAGACTGGATAATGACTAATTATGACTAATGAACAAATAAAAACCTTAGGAAAAAGAAATCCTAGGTGTGTG
>ML790121.1:58087-68370 GCA_009831015.1 Picea engelmannii | reverse complement strand
GGGGGGGGGGGGTCTGAAATGTATGGGGAAAAATGCATGGGTAGACTTAGGATATGTATTTGATTTTTGTTTTTTGTTTTATAATATTTTTATTTTGATTTTTTTTTGTTATACGTTTTATTATGTTTTGTTGTTATGTTTTGTTTCATTCATTATTGTTTTATTTAATGTATGTTTTTTATTAATGTTTTATTTTTTAATTTTTTTTAATTAATTTAAATTTTAAATTATTTTATATTCTATTTTTTTTTAATTATTTTTTTTAATTAAATTTTTTATTTATGATTTATTATATTTTGTTAATATTGTTTTATTTATTTTTTAATTGTTTTTAATTAATTTTTTATTAATCAAACACTAATATAATTGCTAACAACTAACTTAACTACTAATTATTAATAAATTAATAATTAATTAATTATTTACAAGACTAACCTAGTTTCTTAGTCTAACTACATTAATTCAACTAATATTAACACTATCAATTAATGTAATTATTTGTTTATTATCCTAAGTTTGTTTATTCATGTAGGGATGAGTGATGGGCATGACGAAAATAAGGATGAGGGACTGAAAGATGTAGAGGTGGATGGAGGATGCAACAGGGTGATGAAGGATTAGGAAAAAAGAATGGGGGAGAAATGGAATCAACCGAGCCAGATGTCTTCATCGCGGGGGAAACGCCAAATATGTAGTTGAAGAAACCAGTTACCTATTATTATAGGACCCCAACATAGGCTCCACCCAGGGATGGTAGCTCCAGAGGAGGCGTCAAGAATATTAGACCTTTGAACATGCAGACCAGTGCTTTATTTGTTGGGCCATGGAGTTATTGCAGCTACAGTCTTTGAACTAGCTAAGATTTGACTGAACACTGAACTAGATACTATCAACTGCAAACTCTGCTGGAAAATATACAATACCAAAAAAGATGCTCAAATGACTGAGCTTATTCAAAACTTCTACCTACCCTACACTATTGATAATTTTGTTTTTTTAAATGATACAATAATGCCAGTGCATCCAATCAAGCAACTGCTCTAACAACTCTGCTCTTTCAATGTTTTCAATCAATATCATAAATAAAACTTGCATAGGCATCATCAACTGCTTTCCATCTTGATCTTCACAACACAAAATTCTGGGACTGTGGACAATTCTAGAAACTTTGGGAATCAATGGGTATTCTTGAAAAAAATAGCCCCTCCATACAGACAGCTATAGGATCATAATAGTTGTGACCTATTACTGGATATTCAAATTTGACCAACTCAATTTCATGATTTGATGCTATAGTTATGTTATTTGCATCCTCATGGACTTCTTGACATGTCTGCAACTTTTCTGATAGGTTTTGAAACGATACTTCTGCTGAACACACCCCTGTAGCTGACTGTCTGATTATATCCATATCATAACATTTTTTGAAATCATTGGGGGTAAATGAAAACTGACTTTGAAAACACAATTTATCTAGCATATTAGCTATAGGTTCATAAATTGTTTTAGATGATAGTGGAATTTGTTCTGCTGGCATTTCATCACTTACACTATGATCATCAACCAGAATTTTACCAAGATTCCCTTTCAAAGTATGAAAAGAACTGAAACATAAGGGTAGGGAATCAAAATGGATCAGCTCATTACCTATCCCAGGATTTGTGTTTTCATCTGAATTTTAGCCCACACAAAGACTCAAGGGCTGCACTTATGAATCTGCAACAACTTCTATATCACCCATGTTCTCCTCACCTACTACATTAGAGCATTCCTCATCCTTTCTATTTACAACCTTCTTGAAATGTTCCCTCAGGAGTGAGGCAAAACACAAGGGTAGGCAGTTTGCATTTTCTTGAAAATTTTATGCACTTTCCTTCTTGCAATCTTGATTAGTATGCAGAGTTTGATTGTCATCTTGGCATAGTGGTAATTGGACTTCTTCTTCCCATGAAGATAGTGTTGGTTTCTCTGAGAAATCATCATCAAACTCAACCACATAATCATCACCCTGATGATCATATCCTGGAAAATCATCTACGTATGCAAGGTCATCAAACATGCACATCATCTTAGGAGGTTTTCTCAACACCATCTGATTTTGAACTTCATCTTTGGCTATGTCGTGGATTGAGTACATGAAGCAATTATTGGGTGGATCAGAATACCGAGGCTAAATTGGAAAAAGATTGGGGACATTGATCTTTGTCCTTTTTGGCATTAATGGAACATAAGGTTTTCAAACAACAAGTTCCTCTCTCCTACTAATATTATTCATTACTTCATTGACTGTGTTAGTCAGAACATCTAATATAATTTCTGAAGATAGAAACTATTCTTTTTCTATTTTTTCTTTCATCAATGCTTCTAACTTTTCCTTTCTGTTCAACAAGTTAGCTTCCACATCAACCACAATCTTTTGCATTTCTTCAAGGGTGGAAATGTTCCTTTCTCTTAATTGGAATGCCATTTCTGGATCGAAAGCATTAGGGTAATGCAAGTGAGATAATCCCAGGGGTGGCCTTATATCAACCGGCATTGCATGGTACACCTTATTGAACCTTGCTGAAAACTGATGTATTGTTTCCCCTGGTTGTCTTTTCAAATGGTCATATTCTTCTAGGATGAGAAAGATATTTCTCATGATCACCCATCAATCTAGAAATATTTTTACAAATTAATGGAAATTTCTAATGCTTTCAGTTGGAATATTATTAAACCAATCTTTGACTTTACCTTGCAATGATAGGGAAAACATTCTGATGCAGACATCATCATCTTCCACCTCAAACAGATCAAGAAAATACTCAAGACTTTGGATATGCTTTTCAGCAATGATCTTCACATTTTCTCCATCAAACCTGGGCAAATTATTGGTGTAATTGGTAGGGAGGTCATGGAGACTAGGAGGTAAATCTAGAGTCTTGTATCGGTCTGGGACTTTCGCAGGTATAGGAGGTAAAGCAAGGGGATTATAGCTAATTGGAATTCCAAGAATGGTAGGAGATAAAGAACGAGTTTCATGTCTCACTGGGATTTCTATAGGTGCATCTGGGATGCGCACGAGTGTATGAGTATGTACATGATCTACAACTTGGGGCTTAATCTCTTGAGGCTCATCAATTTGCAGATGATCAATATATACTTCAACAATATACTCTTGATTCAAATTGGAAAAATATAGAACATAATTACAGAGAAAACCAAAAATGTCTTGAATAAAATTTGAGCTTGAATACCTTCTCTTTCTAGATTGCTTGGTCATGCTTCAGATTCTTTCTCCAGTGGAGACTTTGAGTTGGCATTGTCTGGAGATGATTGGAGTCGCCAGGTGAAATATGTCATCCTTCTTGTGTCTGGTCACTATCGACCATCAGTTATCAGATCTGGAACTTGAAGTGCACTATTGGAGAAAGTTCCCCAGTGCGGTCGCCATTCTGTTAGCACTCTGTAATTTGCCCAAGGATGTGGAGGCATTCACAGAGGTAACATCAAAACCACTTCGAGTCTTGGATCTATCCCTCCAAGACTCAAACAGGGATCTCTCTGTCATATTTAGATTTGTTTGAACATGGATCTTAGGCTAGTTATTAGGTGCAAAATTTGTTTTAGATTTGAGGTGTTTGGCTGAAGGACTGCTTTAGAATCCCATTGGGCTATGGGGTCTGTTAACGATTGAGATCAGGTACATCTTTTATTAGGTTTATTCATAGGGAAAGGTAATGAGAATGTTGGATCTTTCTGAGTTAAAGTTATTGAAATATAGAAACGGGGGAGATAATCAATTAAAACAGAGAAGCAGTTAAGAATTTATTTTCTTTAATATCAAAGGAAAAAAAAATCAAATCATTAAAAGCCAGGAACAGAGTATCAAAGATAAATTCCGCACTTAAAATCATTTTAAACGATTAGATATAGCAAACATAATGATCACAAATTAGTATAACAATTAATAGAGAATAAATCACATCACCAACATCCACACACAGGAATCCTGTGTATCGTCCCTTTTATTACTGGTAGATCTGAAAACATATAACAGAGAATATATTTCCTGGGTGCGAGAATCAACCCTTTTACATTAAAATTACATGAATAAATAGGAGAGATTCACCCCTCAATCTTAGGAAGTTGGATTCAACCACCTCAGCCAAAAATAGCAACAAATCCCCAAAAATTTGGAATTGTTTGCCATGAAAGATGGGTTTAATTTCTTTAAAAAAGGGGTCAACTCATACATGTTTTTCTCTTTAAAGGTGAAACTTGTGTAAAATATGGAGGAGGTTATTGTATATGAGCATGTGCTGGAAAAAAAACTCCTTTGGTTTTTCCAATTTCGTCTCCATCTCCCTGAAATAGCTGCCACAAAATCAAGACTAAAACAGGAAAAACCGGAAACCTGAAAAAAGGGGCTGGAAGATGGCTTTGATTCTCCCAAATGGTGGCCCCTGTACCAAAACAGAGAGATTTTTTTGTTCTTCATCCCGTTACAGAGAAAATTCTCTCTCATTTTTTCAAAATTCATTTCCATTTGCGTGGAATCTACCTTGTAATATGAAGTGATGAACAGGCAAATACAGTTTTTTGAAAATTTCGGGAGGGTGGTTTTGAAGGGGGGAAGGTGGTTTCCAGAACCCCCCTGAGGTGGTAAGTAGTATTGGGAGGGGGGTTCCAAAATCATCAGGGGGTGACAAGTGTCCCTCCCAATACCACTTTTCAGACCCCCTTGGTGTTGATGGGACATGAGGGAGGGTCTGAAAATGCGTGGGTAGACTTATGATATGTATTTGATTTTAGCTTTTTGTTTTTTAATATTTTTTATTTTGATTTTTTTTGTTATACGTTTTATTATGTTTTGTTTCGTTTATTGTTTTATTTAATGTAGGTTTTTTATTAATGTTTTATTTTTTTATTTGTTTTTTTATTAATTCAAATTTTAAATTATTTTATATTCTATTAATTTTTTTAATTTGTTTTCTTTTTATTAATGTTTTTATTTATGATTTATTATATTTTGTTAATATTGTTTTATTTATTTTTTAATTGTTTTTAATTAATTTTTTATTAATCAAACACTAATATAATTACTAACAACTAACTTAACTACCGATTACTAATAAATTAATAATTAATTAATTATTTACAAGACTAACCTAGTTTATTAGTCTAAATGCATTAATTCAATTAATATTAACACTATCAATTAATCTAATTATTTGTTTATTATCCTAATTTTGTTTATTCATGCAGGGATGAGTGATGGGTGTGACGAAAAGAAGGATGAGGGACTAAAAGATGCAACAGTGGATGGAGGATGCAACAGGGTGATGAAGGATCGGGCGAAACAGATGGGGGGGAAGTGGAATCAACCGAGCCAGATGTCTTCATTGTGGGGACAATGCCAAATAGGAATTTGAAGAAACCAATTACCTATGATTATAGGACCCCAATAGAGGATATGAGAAATGTTTTCTTGGATATTATTGTAATAGAGCTCTGCTCTACTGGAGGTTTCCCCCTTGAAGAGCCAAATGAACATTGATATAATTAATTA
Source organism: Picea engelmannii (assembly GCA_009831015.1). NCBI lineage: Eukaryota > Viridiplantae > Streptophyta > Pinopsida > Pinales > Pinaceae > Picea > Picea engelmannii. The sequence continues at coordinate 62,819 of ML790121.1, read as the reverse complement.
AGGTGCTCTTTTTGGTGTTATTCTAGTATTATTATGATATTGTTATGGTTATATCATTGTTGTTCTACCATTTCTAGCTAAAATATTTATTTTCTGCATACTATTTTATATATGGAATACTACAAAAGGAGTTTCATAGGGGATATTCTGATCTAGGGTGCAAGGTAGGAAAGATGGAGATTCCATCCTTTGATGGATCAACTAAAACATCTGTCAAGGATTGGGTTCAAAATTTGGATGCATATTTGTAGCTAAAACCCATGATGGAGTTGGATGCCATACAATTTTATACACTGTATCTGGAAGGTAAAGCCCATGAGCGGTGGTTCCATGGGATAACCACATTAGGGTATGAGCATATCACTTCTTATAGGGAATTAACATAGAGGCTCATGGACCGATTTGATCAGTGTAACACCCTGTTTCCCCTAGTCTGTAAAAATAACTATACTGGCCAAGAACTATGGCAAACTCAAAGATGTGAATGTGTGATTTGAATGGACCTTAGTATAAAGGGTCGAAAAATGTAAATAATGTTATGAATATATGTTGCAGGACTACTAGGAGGGGGATGTGCTGAAAAAGAGACCACGATGGATGAATAAAGGTGGTGGAAGGCACCTGGAATGGTGGCATTAACTTCCACTAAACTAAACCGTATTTGATCTTCACTAGCCCGGAGAACCAAGAGCATCTCGCTGGCCCCGAAATGAATTACTTGCCAGGATGGTAGGTGAAGAGGCTCCGCATGAGTTAATGAGGGATGGGGGTGAACTGCCCATCCATGGAGATCGAAAGAAATCTAGAACAAAATACGGAGTGAGCGATAGCAGAGAAGAAGGAGAGTAACCATCATTCTCGATCCCTAAAGAACCAAGACAAAGATTCTCAACCATCGTGGTCTAGCTTGGGGGTGGCTAGTGGTAAATCCATTCGGAGTCGTTGAGCCTACGATTGGGTGGAAATGAGCGCCCCTCTCAGCAGTTGCATCACCTGGTGCTTTTTGATAAGTGTTTATATCTTGTGTCTTGCATTGAATATCTTGGAATGTATGCTCATGGTTTGAACACTTATAAATGGTTTCTGTGTCAAAAATGTCTACACGGTGTTTTGATCAGAAATGGTGGTTGCATGCTTATGTTGGAATGACCACATTCGGTTTATATATATATATTTATGAATAAGTGCAGTTTTTCAGGTCTTCTTTCGGAAAAGTTCCCTCACTCTATAAAGCAGGGGTAAGTGCCTAGAAAGGACTCCCTTCATAGTAAAAACCTTGAGCTTTCTCACTACCAGTCACAGAAGCTAATAGCTCAGATATTTTAATAGGACCTTCCAGTCGGGTCTTCAAACCTGGTGAAATTTACCCAAGGGCCTGAAGAAGGGATTAATGGCGTAGTTTTTAAAATCCTACACGGGAGAGAATGGTATTCTTAGACTTCGATATTTCAGAGTTTCGACACCTGGGGTATCTAGGTGTGAGTTCTTTTGTACTCGCAAGTCCCAAAACCCCGACCTGCGAAATCCCGAAATGATAGCGTGTGGATGAAATAAGGACCTTTCGATGGTTCGGTACCCAGGATACCCTTCCTCTTGCTAAATGCAAGAATGAGATTCTTTTAGAGGATCTAAGGTCTGTTATGATTGTTAAATTGGATGAAGGAATGTAGGTGTTAATGCCTCGACCCCTTTTTAACCTTCGTAAGTAGCGAAGAAATCAGGACTATCGATTCCAAGACCCATGGGAGTACCTGGACCGTCCAGCTATAGAGTACACGTGGTGGCCTGTAAGCGTTTTGTCTTTTTGGCACCTGGGGTACCTAAGTGCGAGTTATCCTGTACTCGCAAGACCCGAAACCTTGATTCATGAAAACCTGAAATGACGGCGTATGGATGAGTTAGGAATTTTCGGTGTTTCAGAACCCGGAACACCCAAGGAAGTATTTCCTTATAGCCGCAAGTCCCGAAACCCCGACTTGCGAAACCCTGAAATTGATCAAGTGTATGATGAGAGGGTGTATCAGCTTTTTGGCATTCGGGTAGTCGAGGAGTGTGAATCTTCGACCTCTTGTATCCAAAAATTCTGATATACGAAACCCTGACTCACGGAATCCCGAATTGGCATAGCATGACTTGGTTTGGCATTTCGGTGTTTCTGTACCCGAAAAACCCAAGGGTAAGTTTCTCTTGTACTCTCAAGTCCCAAAATCCTGACTTGCGAAACCCCGAAAGAATAGAGTGTGGAGAAGTGATTATACTTTGGTATTTCGACACCCGGGGTACCTAAGTGTTGGCCCCATGAATTTGCCAGTCTCGAAACCCCGATTAGCGAAATCTCAATGGAGGAAACCCCAAAATAGAGGAGCATGTTTAAAGTTTTGATGACTCAGAGTTTTCGGCTTCCGGGAAACCTAGGGACGAGACCCCTTGTTTTCACATAACGCGAAATCCCAAAAGGAGGAATGTCGAAATGTCTTAGCATGGATAATATTGGGTATTTCGGTATTTCGATACCCGAGATACCTATTGGCAAGTTCTCTTGTACTCGCCAGTCTCGAAAACCCAGTTTGTGAATTCTCGAAATAGACGGAGCGATGTATATATATATATATATATATCTGTATGCAGGTTTCAGAGTTTCAGCTCCCAGGAAACTTAAGCGCGAAACCTCCTGTCGTCGCATATCCTGAATTTTTGGTATGCAAAATCCTGAAGGGTGGAGTACCAGGGCTTAATCCGAGTTGTTGTGAATCTCGATAAGCGGTTAAAACCATTTTGGGTTTGGTCCTTCGAAATACAAGAGAGAAAAGGAAATACATGTAGCATGATTTCCCGAATCACAAAAGCCAACGAGCATAAAGAATTTCTATTAATGCCCCCCCCCCACCCACCCTTTCCAATAAGGCCTGTGGTCCTAGCCTCTGATCATATGAGTACAGATAAGGGATGGCAGGGTCTGTATCAGGCCCCGTAGGGATTCGGGGAATTTCCTTCCTCGGAGAAAAGAATAAAAAGGCCAAAAAATTCTGAATTCCGAAGTGGGTATATTACAAATTGGTATCAGAGGATGGTTACAACACTTGGCCTTCTTGGGCTCATGAACGAGTTGCGAAGAAGCTTCGTTCGAAACACTCTTAAAAGGAGTAAACCCCTATCTTAACCTTCCTAATCAAAAGACGAAGTTAAGAATGAAAACTCCTATTGTGTGTGTGTACATGTGAAAAATATGAATTATGTATTGGTTATAAATAAATATAAATATTGACTAATAACCAGCGTTTATCTTTTGCACCCAAGCGGATGATCAGTCGTCGGAAATTATAGATGCATAGAATGGCGACTCACCAAGAGGTGGGGGACGGCTTCCACAATAGAGACGAAGACTCTAACAAAAGGAGGGCAGTAGGGACCCCTCCAGATCTAGCCGAGACCGTGAGGAGTCTCATGGTCAAATTACAAAGATGCAAGGTTGACAATGAGAAGATGATGAAACAACAAGAGAAGCAAACAGAAATTAATGCAGTTTTACTGCAAAGCTTATCTGACCTACAAATACAAATGCAACATGAACCTGAGGTACATAAATATGGTCATATCAGTGGCCACACTGAGAGGAGCACCTCGAAAAAGGTCCATCCCAAAGGTAAAGGACCAGCAGCAGACGATTCCTCTGGGAAGGAAGTTGGCAGTTCAGAGGGCTCTTCTAGCAGCATAGCTAGTTCTTATTCTTGAAGAAAACAGAAGAAGCAAAAGCTTTCCAAGGGTCATAAATTTGAAGAATTCAAGAAGGAAAAACCACCCTCCTTCGACGGTGAAATAAATAAAGGAGAGGAAGCAGAGGCCTGGCTTCTTGGACTAAAGAAGTATTTCAAAGTCCATGACTTCTCAGAAAATTTGAAGGCCTGAGTGGCCACCTTCAAATTGAACGGAAAGGATTCCATTTGGTGGGAAGACCTTAAGAATGTAAAAGGGATTCACGAAGAAGACCTGTCTTGGGAACAGTTTGAGAAATACTTCAGGAAGAAGTATCGGTCGAAAAAATATTTCGACGAAAAGACTAAAGAATTCTATGAACTTAAGCTGGGGAAACTCACCATAGAGGAATATGTCAGCAGATTCCTCGAGTTGCTGAGGTATATACCCTACATAAAAGCAGAAAAGGAAAAGGTGCAACGATTCATCAATGGACTACCTAAGGACTATCAAAAAAGGATTGAATTTGACAAACCAAAGACCCTAGAAGATACTATCTGAAAGGCAAGATATTGTTATGAACAACTTGGACATCGAACAGAACCTCGTGAAGGCTGGAAGAAAAAGAATAGTTCGGGATTCCAAAAAAAGGGGTTTAAATCAACAAGATTTAAGGACTATAAAAAGAACTCAAGGATGAGCTTCCCATCCCGAACTGTACATCAACAGAACTTTCCCTCCTTGAGCAGAAATAAACTTTATGGATCTACCCCAATAAAGATTGATAACCCAAAGAGAGAATCTTTGAAATGTTGGGATTGTGGAGAAGAACATATACTGAGAGACTGTCCACACCGACAACAGAATAGTCAGAGAATTTACAACATCTAGGAAGATACCACCGTCAATGATGTGGCCAGGAGTGTGCCACAAATTTATGCAGCCTTGGATAATAACCAAGCTGACCACCAAGCTTCAGTGGTGGAAATAGAAGGTATGATTTCCAACCATCTAGTGTCTATTTTGATTGACCCTGGTT
>ML790121.1:10387-32503 GCA_009831015.1 Picea engelmannii | reverse complement strand
TTTATAAAAGGATTCTCCAAGATTGGTTGTCCAATCACTGCCCTCCAGAAGAAGGGGACAAAATTCATGTGGACACAGAAATGTGAAGAAAGATTTCAGACCCTGAAACATCTACTGACCCATGCACCCGTGTTGAAGATCGTTGATCCTGAAGTTGAATTCCTTCTGTGCACAGATGTATGTAAGGAAGGGCTCAGAGGATTCCTTATGCAAGGAGGAAGTGTGGTCTTCTATGAATCCCAAAAATTGAATGAGCATGAAGTCAACTATGTGTCCCATGATCTAGAGTTGGCTTCCATAGTGCACGCCTTGAAAATGTGGAGGCATTACCTCCCGGGAAGAAAATTTGTACTTGTGACAGACCACTATGGATTGCGATATTTGTTTGACCAACCAAAGCTCAAATCCAAACAAGCTAGGTGTATGGCCCTCTTCAGCGAGTTTGATTTTGAAATCAAAAATATAAAGGGAAAGGAAAATAGGGTGCCTGATACCCTGAGCAGAAGCATGAAAAAAATTCACCTGGTCGCGGTGAACTCCTGCGAGACAGATGTCAAGGAAAGAGTCAGAAATGCATAAGAAACAGATCCCTTTGTCCAGACCGTGACCTCATACCTACAGCAAGAACCCACAGAGGTAAAGTACAGAGACTACCAGATGATGGAAGGGGTCCTGCTCACTTACCGAAGAAGATTGTGTATCCCAGATTGTGATGACTTGAAGAGGTTCATACTGGATGAACTACATAAAAGACCCTATAGTGGTCATCCAGGATACCAGAAGATGATCAGGGCCACCAGAAAACAATTCTATTAGCCTGGATTGAAGAAAGACATGGCTGAGTACCTAGCCAAATGCATAGAATGACAAAGGTAAAAGAAGAACACTGACACCCAGCAGGATTATTACAACCTCTACCAATCTCGGAATGGAAATGGGAAACCATCTCCATGGATTTCATCACCGGATTACCAACCTCGGCCAAACATAATTATGCCATCATGGTAGTGGTGGATAAATTGAGCAAGTCTACCCATTTCATCCCCGTCAAGTCGAATTTCAAGGCAATAGACATCGCTCAGGTATTCGTGAAGGAGATATTTAAACTGCATGGTATGTCGAAAGAGATTGTGTCTAACAGAGACACGAAATTCACTTCCAACTTTTGGAAATCATTGATGGCGGGTTTAGAGACCAAGTTGTTGTTTAGCACCGCCTATCACCCTCAAACTGATGGACAGACAAAAATAGTGAACCAAATACTAGAAGACATGCTAAGAATGCATGTAATGCATCAACCCAAGAAGTGGGAATATTACCTGCCACTGGTGGAATTCGCCTACAACAACAGCTACCAAGAATCCTTATAGATGAGCCCCTTCGAAGTTCTATATGGTAGGCCATGCAACACTCCTATTAGTTGGAGTAATCCCGTAAACAGAATTTCTTTTGGACTTGACATGTTGAAAGAATTCGAACAACAAGTGACTCAGATAAACCAAAACCTGAAGGTTGCTTAGAATTGACAGAAAAGTTACGCCAACCAAAACAGAACTCCAAGAGAGTTCAACACAGAAGACCATGTATATATCAGAGTTAGGCCCAGGAAGAGTTCTCTAAAAATGGGATCTTGTGCCAAGTTGGCACCTCGGTATTTTGGACCCTTTGAGGTTCTAGATAGAGTGGGGCATGTAGCCTATAGGCTATCACTTCCTCCCACAGTAAAAGCACATAACGTTTTCCATGTTTCATTATTGAAGAAATATGTACATGATTCTAATCATATAATTGACTGGTCTGTGATCCAAGTGGAACCAGAGGGAGAATTCCTACCAGAACCTCAATGCATACCGGATAGAAAGGAAACCCTTCTCCAGAACCAAACCATTGCACAGGTGAAGGTGCAGTGGAGACATTTTGTCCTAGATGAGGCTACATGGGAAATGGAGGATACCATGAAACATGCATATCCGATTTTGTTTACCTTGGTACATACATGTCATTTTGATAGATAGAACATCGAGGAGGATGTTCCTTTAAGGGGGAGGGAATTGTAACACCCTATTTCCCCCAGTGTGTAAAAATAACTATACTGGCCAAGAACTATGGCAAACTCAAAGATGTGAATGTTTGATTTGAATGGACCTTAGTATAAAGGGTCGACGAATGTAAATAATGTTATGAATATATGTTGTAGGACTGCTGAGAGGGGGATGTGATGAAAAATACACCACATTGGCTGAAGAAAGGTGGTGGAAGGCACCTGGAATGGTGGCGTTAACTTCCACCGAACCAAACCCTATTTGGTCTTCACTCGGAGAACCAAGAGTGGCTCATTGGCCCCGAAATGAATTACTCGTCAGGATGGTAGGTGAAGAGGCTCCTCATGATTTAATGAGGGATGGGGTTGAACCACCCATCCATGGAGGCCTCAGACCTGACCACCGCGAGGAAATTCATCCCACACGCAACCTCACCGGAAAAAAAAAGGCAGGTAAAAGGTGTGGGAGGGGACGGAAATGAGGGAGAGATCGCAGGAAAGAGATCGAAAGAACTCTGGAACAAAATACAGAGTGAGCGATAGCAGAGAAGAAGGAGAGTAACCTTCGTTCTCGATTGCTAAAGAACCAAGACAGAGAGTCTCAAGCATCGTGGTCTAGCTTCGGGGTGGCTAGTGGTAAATCCATTCGGAGTCACTGAGCCTACAGTTGGGTGGAAACGAGCGCCCCTCTCAGCAGTTGCATCACCTGGTATTTTATGATAAGTGTTTATATCTTGTGTCTTGCATTGAATATCTTGGAATGTATGCTCATGGTTTGAACACTTATAAATGGTTTCTGTGTAAGAAATGTCTGCACAGTGTTTTGATCGGAAATGGTGGTTTAATGCTTATGTTGGAATGACCACATTCGGTTTATATATATATATATATATATATATATATATATATGAATAAGTGCAATTTTTCAGGTCTGCTTTCGGGAAAGTTCCCTCACTCTATAAAGCCAGGGTAAGTGCCTAGAAAGGGCTACCTTCACAGTAAAAACCTTGAGCTTGCTCACTACCAGTCACAGAATCTAATAGCTCAGAGATTTTAATAGGACCTTCCAGTCGGGTCTTCAAACCTGGTGAAATTTACCCAAGGGCCTGAAGAAGGAATTAATGGTGTAGTTTTTAAAACCCTGCACGGGAGAGAATGGTATTCTTAGACTTCGATATTTCAGAGTTTCGGCACCCGGGGTATCTAGGCGTGAGACCTTTTGTACTCACGAGTCCTGAAACCTCGACCCGCGAAATCCTGAAATGACAGTGTGTGGATGAATTAAGGACCTTTCAGTGGTTTGGTACCCTGGATACCCTTCCTCTTGCTAAATGCACGAATGAGATCCTTTTGGAGGATCTAAGTTTTGTTACAACTGTTAAATTGGATGAAGGAATGCAGGCGTTAATTCCTCGACCCATTTTTAACCTTCGTAAGTTGCGAAGAAATCAGGACCGTCAATTCCAAGACCCATGGGAGTACCTGGACCGTCCAGTTGTAGAGTACATGTGGCGGTCGGTAAGCATTTCAGATTTTCGGCACCCAAGGTACCTAAGTGTGAGTTCTCTTGTACTCACAAGACCTGAAACCCTAATTCACGAAAACTCGAAATGACGGCGTATGGATGAGTTAGGACTTTTCAGTGTTTCGGAACCCGGAACACCCAAGGAAGTATTTCCTTGTACCCACAAGTCCCGAAACCCTTACTTGAGAAATCCCGAAATTGGTCAAGTGTATGATGAGCAGGAGTATCGGCTTTTCGACATTCGGGTAGTCGAGGAGTGTGAATCTTTGACCTCTTGTATCCCAAAATTTCGATATACGAAACCCTGACTCGCGGAATCCTGAATTGGCATAGCGTGACTTGGTTCGGTATTTCGGTGTTTCGGTACCTGAAAAACCCAAGGGTAAGTTTCTCTTGTACTCGCAAGTCCCAAAATCCCGACTTGCGAAACCCAGAAAGAATAGAGTGTGGAGAATTGGTTATACTTTGGTATTTCGGCACCTAGGGTACCTAAGTGCGAGCCCCATGAATTCTCCAGTCTCGAAACCCCAATTAGCGAAATCTCGATGGAGGAAACCCTAAAATAGAGGAGCATGTTTAAATTTTTTATGACTTGGAGTTTTCGGCTTCCGGGAAACCTAGGGGCGAGACCCCTCATTTTCACATAACGCAAAATACCAAAAGGAGGAATGTCGAAATGGCTTAGCATGGATAATATTGGGTATTTCAGTATTTCGGTACCCGAGATACCTATTGACAATTTCTCTTGTACTCACCAGTCCAGAAAACCCGATTTGTGAATTCCCGAAATAGATGGAGCGATGTATATATATATATATATATACATATATGTATGCAGGTTTCGGAGTTTCGGCTCCCAAGAAACCTAAGCGCGAAACCTCCTGTCATCGCATATCCCAAATTTTTGGTATGCGAAATCCCGAAGGGTAGAGTACTAGGGCTTAATCCAAGTTGTTGTGAATCTTGATAAGAAGTTAAAACCGTTTCGGGTTTCGGCCCTTCAAAAGACAAGAGAGAAAAGGAAATACACGTATCGCAATTTCCCGAATCATGAAAGTCGACGAGCACCTTTCTGATAAGGCCTGTGGTCCTAGCCGCCGATCATATGAGTACGGATAAGGGATGGCAGGGTCTGTATCAGGCCCCATAGGGATTCAGGGAATTCCATTCCTCAGAGAAAAGAAGAAAAACGCCGAAAATTTCCGAATTTCGAAGTGGGTATATTACAACCAAGATGATCTAGAAATTCCATTTAGAGAGATCACCCAACTTAGGTAGACATGATCAAATGAGGAACTCATAGAACAATTTCAAAGGATAGTAGTGATGGTCATTGATCTATCATAATCTTTAATATTGATGCTTTTTTCTGAAGGGATAACATATCCCTTGCATGTGTGGGCCAAGGATTTTAAGCCTATAAATTTACACGATGTGATTTGGAAGACCATGGATTTGGAAGGATCAACCTAGAAAAACAATTTCACTCCAAGGCCACCTCTTGTCCCAAGAGGAAGGGAGTCAAAATTTGTAGATAAAGTCAAAGGAAGGTTAGATGAAGCCACCATAAGGGAGTTGAGAGGGGAACAACTATGTTATACTTGTAAAGAACCTTGGGAGCTAGGGAAAAGATGTATGGGAAAGGGGAAAATAAACTACATTGAGGTACTCTCTAATAGTGAGGAGGAGGAATATGAGGTTGGACATCTTCAAAACATGGAGGTAGCCCAAACAGATGAAGAGTGTACACATGATGATGGTGAAGAGGAGACAATGTGCAAGCAACCGGGGATTACAAAGGCCATTATAACATTCATCAATGGGGCGCAAAGGTTTATTACCTTTAGAATAAGAGGAGTCCTCCAAGGACAAAGAGTTATAGTGCTCATTGATGGTGGGGCCTCCCATAATTTCATTGATTTTGCCTTCGTAAACAAGAGACATCTACCCACTATGGAGTTTGATGGATTTTTGGTGGAGGTAGTAGGAGGGCACACCATGCCTTGTAATAGGTATATTTCCCAAATGAGCCTTGCCTTGGGTAGGTACAATTTAACTCAAGAATTCTATGTGATGGATCTTCCAGACACGAATGTGATACTTGGAATTTAGTGACTTAGCACCTTGGGACCCATCACCACTAGCTACAATACCGTGGAGATGTCCTTAAAATCTAAAGAAGGAAAGAGGGTAACCTTGAAGGGAATGATAGAGAATGCAACCAAGGTGGTTTCAACAAAGTGCATGGAGGATGTTTTTTAGGCATGGGTGATCAAGGGATTTTCCCCCTATGATCTTCGGTATGGATCAAAATAGAGCAAGACTAAGTGGAAGAGACAACAATATCCCCTCAATGAAAAGCACAAAAACCTAAAAAAATAACCACTTAAACTAGAAGGAAGTAGGGATAGAGAGGAGAAAATAAAGTGTACCTTGTTCTCCCATCTGATGTCGATCCTCGCTCCAATTCATTGAAGAGATCTTGATATTCTACTAGAACCAGCATGTAAGACAGAGACAAAACAAGGGTTGCAACAAAAGTAGTTATGCAATCAAAACCATGTGCATATTATATGTCATATTCAAAGTAAGCATAAAGATAAACATACATTGAAGAAAAAATATGAGGGAAAACAAACTCTTTTATTATCAGCAAGTGGAAAAGGCAAGTTACAACCTTGTCCATCCTTTAAGAACCATCTTGAAGCCAACTATCTGGGTTCCTCCAGGAATCACCAAGCATCAACTCAACCAATGTAATATTCCTTCAATGACTCAGATAGGGATAAGGAGACACCCTATAGGCACATAACATGAGAAAGAAGTGTTGGAAAAGGAGTTTCTAGACTAGAGGGGATATTTCTTAGAGAATTGTAGGGAAGGGAGACATTCTATATGCTAGCAGCGTAACTTTGCATAAAAGGAATTGACCTCTCCTTATCCCTCCATGATTTTTTTTTATATCTTCCCAAAGAGGTTTGGGGAGTTGGATTTCGTTGTGTATGGGCAAGGGTCATGGGGAAATGAGCCCAACTGAAAAATCCACCCGAAAACACAAAATTATTTTATTTTTCACAAATTTTGAGGGCATATGTGGGTTTCCATGTGGAAAATCACGGATGTGTGCATGTTGCACTAGGAAAACCTACGGATACACTCTTAGGGAATGTTTTTTAAGTGATTTTTTAGAGTTCTTTTCGGGGAAAAGTATAGAAATCATTGGGAAATGGTTGGGCCATGCCACAAATGCATAGGTGTGGCATTTTTTGCTATAACAGATACCCCCTAATGTGTGAGGTCAGAAAGGGAAAAATTATGGCTGAAATAAATTATGAAATTTTATAGGTGAGGATGCATCAAAGTATCCATGGAGGCTCCCAAATAACTAATCCAAAAATAATAACTATCAGTAAGGATCAAGTAAGATTTTGTTTCCCAAGTCGTGTTGAAATATTGTAACTTCTAAGAATATTCTAATTATATTTGAGTTATTATTGTGGGATTACTAAGAGGGAGGTGAATCAGTAATAGAGCAATTGAATCCTTTTCAATCATAAAATGCAAGTGTTATATCAATGTAGCAATATAATCCAATAGTTGCAAAGTAAATAAACAATGAACAAATGAGCAATCATGCACATACACATGACACCAGTGTTTTTACGTGGAAACCCAAAGTGGAAGCACCAACTTCCTTTGTTTTCCAGCTCCAACTGGAAGGAGGCTCCAACCCCCTAGTTTCTCAGGCTACAACCTGAGGGAAGATCCAACTCCCCAATTCTATGGCTACAACTAGAAGGAGGCTACAACCCCCTATGTTCTCTGGCTACAACCACCTGTCCTTTCCCCGTCCAACTACCCTAAAATATAAGTAGAATGATGGAACCACTGTCACACTATCACTGTGAGATATACTGTTATAAACCTGTACCAAAAAACCTGTAACAACCTGTACCACATGTACCATACATCAACTTGTACCATAAACAAGTGCATCAACCATGTACCATGCATCAACCTATACCTCGACTTGTACCATAAACAAGTCCATCCAACCATGTACCAAGTATGAACCAATAATGCATCAACTACGCATCAATTATGGCTCATCAATATGTACCAACATCATCAACTATACACCTCATGTATGTGCCAAATCATCAACTACTTGTCTCAACCATGTACCCAAAATGTACCTCAACCAAAATCCCTCATCAATTTCATCATCCAAGTATGATTTGTAACTCTGTAATAGACTTGGTGTATATGATCACATACTTGCAAACCTTCCTTAACTTTAACAACAAGATACTAGGATTTTCATCAAACTTTACTTTAGTCTCACATGACTAATTTTGGATTAGTCAAAAAACATAACTTGAAATAATCATAAATATGTACATGTAATGAATAAAGATCTACAAATAGTACATAATGTTCTTCAATGTCTTTTATGCAATTCCTCCAAGTTTCATTGCTTGAAACCTCTTAGAAAAGGAGTTATAGCCAAAATGACATACCTTGTTAAATTCTAGCTTGTTCTACAGAGAGAAATTGTAGAGAGTGCCCTGAATGAAATATTTGTTGTATGGATCTGAAAATGGTACACAAAATACTACAAACTATACTATAACCAATACATTTGGCCTTACTGAATTTGGATTTTTTATGAAAAATTTATGACATTTTTATTCGAAACACTTGTTTTAGAATCGTTTCAGGACTAGCCACAAACCCTATTTTCCATGGAGTGTAACTCTAAAAATACAACGACCCACAAGCTGAAATTTTTATCAAAACTACTTGGATATGTTTCCTCAACAGCCTCCAGGTTTTGCAGTCTGAATCTTTCTAGAAAAAAATTTATTGCGAAAATGGTGAGATGGCCTGTAAATAACATACCTTAGAAAGCATCATCAAAAGAATTTATCCTCCCTTGAATTTCGTTCATCTTTACTTCAACTTCCCTCTGAAATTCGCATTAGATATCCTTTGGCTACCTCAGTCACTTGTAGATATTCAATATGCTCAATTTTAATTAAAATGAGAGACCCTTGCCTCTTATTTATACTTTTATGTAGCATCCTCAAGGGGTTACCTTCTAACCATCTTAAACCACTTTCCTTATTTTAGGGCTAACCCACTTCTAACCAGTTGTCCACTTAGTAATTTCTCCATTAAATTTATTATTTAAACAATTTATTTTGTATCCACTTTGAATTATAGTACACTCATCACTTCACTTTATTATTTAAATAATTTCTTCTTTGCAACCACTTTGACTACTTTGACCTTTTGGGGCTTCTAGATGACTCATGAGGGTTCTCCAACTTCACATGGCCATAACTATCTAATCGTGAGGTGTTATGTGACGTTCCACATACCATGGGAAATGGCATGACATGTACTATCCATATAGAATATTCTTACCTTCAAATATATTAAAAATCATACCATTATACATCAAACAAACTTGGGTCCACTACCCAAACCTTTGTGCTACCAGAATTTGCTACCGGATTTTCTTCAAGGGTTGACATCAATTACAACCAAACCAAATAATCAACAATCTCCCCCTTTGGAATTGATGGAAACACTCTGATGAAATAATGAATTCATATCACTCATGCTCTCATGTGACCATTTCTCCCCCTGGAACCATACATCTCTGCTCTTTCTCCAAGCATTTACCTTTGCATTTGATAAAAATATCCCCCTTTGTCATCGATGGAAAAGGTATATTTCCATCCGCGGTTTCTCCCCCTAACTGAAATCTTCCTTAAACTGATCTCCCAACCTGAATTGTCCTCTTTATGGTGCTTCCTCGTGTAAATAGAGGACATATAAGATAAGCATTCAAAATCATTCATTTTGGAGTAGAAATTACTCTGAGTATCTGGCGAATATATTCAAAGGCTTCATTTGGAAGCAGTTTTGTAAAGATGTCTTCCACTTTTTATTTTTTTCCCACATATTCAACTATGATGTTCTTCTCTACAACATGTTCCCGTAGAAAGTGATACTTTATTGGAATGTTCTTTGTCTTGGAGTGCATCATCGGGTTCTTTGAGATATTGATGGTGCTTGCATTATCACAATATATTGAAATGGGCTCATCATACTCAACGTGTATATCTATTAAAGTTTGTTTCATCCATAGAACCTGAGTACAACATATTGTTGTTGCAATATACTCTACTTCAGTTGTAGATAAAGATATTGATGATTATTTATTGCTTAGCCAAGATACTAAACACTCACCCAAGTAGAACGTTGCTCCACTGGTGCTTTGTCGGTCATCAATGCAACCTACCCAATCTTCATTTTTGTAGACAATAAGTGATATATCATTTCCTTTTGGATACCATAATCCAAACTCTTATGTTCCTTTGAGATATATGAAAATCCTCTTTACTACTAATACATGTCATTCCTTTGGTGCTACTTGAAATTGTGCCACCAATCCAATTGCATGCATTGCATTTGGTATGGATGTTGTCACATATAGTAAGGTACCAATCATTGACCTATATTTCCTCTGGTCTATAGACTTTGAATCATCATCTTTTCTTAACTTGCAACTAGTTTGCATAGGAGTTGTAACTGGTTTGCAATATTCCATTATGAACCTCTTTAGCATTTCTTTGATATACTTAGTTTGAGAAATAAAAATTCCTTGGTTTCTTTAACGTATCTGAAGACCCAGAAATAATGATAGTTCTCTAAGTAATGACATTTCAAAGTCCTTATGCATATCCTTTGCAAATTTATGTCTTAACCTACCATCAATACTTCAAAAAATAATATCATCAACATAAAATTCAATTAATAAAATACTATATTGAGTTACCTTGATGTAGATATTGTTGTCTGCACTTCCTCTTCTGAACCCTGCCTGTTGTAGATATTTATCCAGTCTAGAGTACCATGCTCTAGGATCCTGTTTTAGACCATACAAGGCCTTCTTCAATTTACACACATAATCTACATTCTCTGACAATTGAAATCCTTCTAGTTGTTCAATGTAGACTTCTTCTTCAAGTTCCCTGTTCAAAAAAGTTGATTTCACATCCATCTGATACACTTTAATATTCTTGGAGCATGCATAATCTAAAAACAATCGGATTGCTTCCATTCTGGCAACTGGGGAAAATGTCTCTTCAAAGTCGATACCTACAACTTGTGCGCATATTTTACATACCAATCTAGCTTTGTTCCTTGTAACCTATCCATCTTCATTGAATTTATTTCTGAAAACCCACTTTGTACCAATAACATTATTATTCTTTGGTCTTGGAACCAATTCCCAAGTTTCATTTTTCTCTATTTGATCCAATTCTTCATCTATGGTCTTATTCCAGAATTCATCCTTGCTAGCCTCTTCAAAAATTCTTGGTTCAATCGCAGATAAGAGTGCTAGGTGCATTTGTTCTAGTGAACATATTCTTCTTCTAGTATCAACTCCTCCATCTTTGTTTCAGATAATCTGATCTGAAGAATGATTCTTCTGTACTCATTTGCTAAGTTTATTTGGAGACACTTGTTGAACTTGCTCTTCTACTTCTGTTTGATCCTCTTCATCCTCCCCTTCTACTTCCTCTTCATATCTTACTTCTTCTTCGTAAATCTATTCCATTGATTCATTTTATTCTTCCTTTAATTCTTGTACACATGTTCTTTATTTCAACAACTCCATTATGTTGAGGTGTCCTAGCAATGGAGAATTGTCTTTTTATTCCATGTCTGCTATAGTATTCCATAAATTCCTTTGAAGTGAACTCTCCTCTATTATCAGATCTCAAACATTTGATTTTTGAATCCATTTCATTTTCAACCATTTCCTTGTAGACCTTGAAGTTTTCAAAATCTTTTGACTTATTCCTAAGAAAACAAACTGCAATCATTCTTGTATAATCATCAACTAATAACATAAAGTATTTATCACCTTTTAAACCCTTTGTTGTAGTTGGTCCAACTAGATCAGTATGCACAATTGCCAGTGGTCTTGTCGTTGAATGTTCCTTTGATTTGAACTTGGTATTGTTTGTGTTCCTTGTTGACAATGCTTAAATAAAGCATTGGTTGGTTTCGTGATCTGGGGAATTTCTCTAACTGCTTCCTTTTTTTTGAATTTGAAAAGGTTATCAAAGTGTATGTGACCAATTCTTCTGTGTCATATTCAACTTTCATCTTTCTTTCCTAGACAACATTTTTCATTTCCAATTTCACTTAATACATATATGTTTCTTGAAGTTCTTGTAGTTGTTGCAATCAATTTTCCTGAACATTCTTTTCTTATCTCGCACTTCTATGAATTGAAAGTAATTTTATGACCTTGGTCACACATTTGAATTACACGTAGAAGATTATGTTTCATATCTTCTACTAGTAGAACATTGTTTTCCTTGGTATTTTTGTTTCCAATTCTGACTGTGCCTTTTCCAATGATTTTAGTTGAATCATCATTTATGAAGGAGACTGGTCTATCTATTTCCTTTCTTAATGTAAGAAACTTGTCTTTATCACATGTCATGTTTTTTGAAAAACCACTGTCAACATACCAACCATGTTTCTTATTCTTAGCTTGTAGAGAGAGTGTGCATTCTTCATTGCTATACTGATTCTGTTTTCTTATCCATGTTCTCTTTTGATGTTCATGTCTATGACTATTGTAGTTCTGTTGTGGTTCTCTAGGAGGGACTGTCATTCTACAATTTTTGGCCATGTGTCCAAAGTTGTTGCACTTGTAGCATTCCACTTCAGTGCTCAATGATTCAAACCATTTGTATATTCTTCTATGTGTTTCAATAGGGCTTCTTGGATAATCATTTCATGTATGACTTTCAAATTAGTTTATGTTCCTCCTATTAGCTCTGCAATTTACAAATTTATGTCCAAAATTATTGCATGCATAACATAAACCAAAAAAGATAGTTTGATACTTGGGAGTTGAATATCTTCCGAAAGGAGTTACTTTTATGAATCCTTCTTCTTCTTGACGACTATTTGTTTATGTCAGTCGTTGATTCTGAAATCTGAATCTTCTCGATGGAGGAGTGTCCCTGTAATCTTCCTTGTAGGTCGTCCTATCCTATTTGATTATTTTTGCATAACGTTTTGGATATGTTTCTTGTTCTGTTGTTTTGGAGATTGATCCATTTTCTGTCTGATTATATCCAAGTCTAGACTTTTCATGATGAGGATTTTTACTACTGATAATGTAATATAAAACTTTTGAGTTGTTCTACATATTTTTCTTTTGAAGATCCTTTCTCAATGTGACAATCTCTGCTTCCAAATTTCAAATGATCATGTCTCTTTCTTCTAGTTATTATTTGAGTTCTTCTTCAATTCTTTTATCTTCTTCTATTTGAGCCTTCAATTTCATGATCATTTGTTCTAGTTCCTGGTTGTCTTCTTTCTTGTCTAGTTTTGCTTGTAGCTTCTTGTTTTTCTTCTTTTCTCTTCTTATAACTTCTATGGGACTCAAAAATTCTTTTCGGTAGTCAACTTCTACCTCTTCATATTCTTCTTTGGTGTGTTCTTTATCAAAGTCTTCTACTGCCATGAACAGAACTCTTTCAATCTCACTGTCATTGACTTCATCTTCATCTGATGAGTAGATGTCTTCTTTGGTGCATAAGATTTTCTTGAAAGATTTCTTTTTGGTTCTTTTGCCTTTATATGTTTGTTTTCTATTTGATTAATCTTCATCATTCCTCTTATTTTTCTTATGGGGAAATTTGTTAGCAAAATGATCAATACCATCACAATTAAAAAAAAAATCAATGGAAGCTTAACTTTATACCTATCGTTGGTTCCCTTGTTCAATCTTTTGATAAAGTTGGCCACTTCTTCATCATCTTTTGAGAAGTCACTATTGTTGCTATGTTCCTTTTTCTTTTACCTTTTGGATTCTTTGAAAGCTTCTTCTTTTATATATGGATTTTCCTATTCAATTCTCATTTCATATGTTGTGAAGATTCCATGTAGTTCGTCCATGCTTATTGAGTCTAGATCTACTCTTTCTTCTAGTGTTGATATTTTAGGATCAAATATCATAGGAAGAGATATTAGTACCTTTTGAACAATTACATATTCTTCAATTTCTTCTCCCAATCCTATGATTGCATTCATTGTTTCATCGAATCGTAATAAGTAAGTTGCAACATTCTCATCTTCATCTTTAGTTGTTCGAATTGACCTCTATAAGTTTGAAGTTTTGTTTCTTTGACTTTTGAATCTCCTTCATAAATATGTTGAAGTTTGTCCCAAATATCTTTAGAGGATTTACAATGTACAAATTTGGTATATAATGATTCACCAAGATGATTCAGAACCACAATTGTGGTTTTGTAATTATTTTGACTGAGTTTCATTGTTTTTTCACTTGTTAGCGGAACTGTTGGTTCTTTGTATCCATCTACTACTGATTTCCAAATTTCAAATCTCTATGCATGTATATACGTTTTCATCCTTATGCTCCAGAATGCATACTTTTGTCCATAAAACTGAGGTATTCTATTTTTATACATGTTGTTGCTCTCCACGATCTACCTTTCAGTGGTTAAACTGATTTCTGAAGGAACCTACTCTGATACCAATTTTGGGATTACTGAGAGGGGGGGGGGGGTGAATTAGTAATAGAGGAATTGAATCCTTTTTTATCATAAAAAGGAAGTGTTATATCACTGTAGCATTATCATCCAATAGTGTCAGAGTAAATAAACAATGAACAAATGAGCAATCATACACATACATAGGACACCATTTTTTTTATGTGGAAACCCAAAGCGGGAGAAAACCATGGAATTATTTTTCTTATATGTCTTTAAGAATTACATTTATTGGAAGCACCGACTTCCTTTGTTTTCCAATTGCAACTGGAAGGAGGCTCCAACCCCCTAGTTTCTTAGGCTACAACCTAAGGGAATCTCCAACTCCCCAATTCTCTGGTACAAACAAGTTTCACTGCTTGGAACCTCTCATAAAATGAGTTATAGAAAAAATGGCATACCTTGTTGAATTATGTCTTATTATAGAGAGAAAACTTGTAGAGTGTGCCCCCGAATGGAATATTTATTGTATGGATCTTAAAATGGTACACATAATACTACAAATTGTACTATAACCAACACATGTGGTCTTACTAAATTTGGATCTGTTATGAATAAGTTATGACGTTTTGACCTGAAACACTTGTTTTAGACTAGTTTCAGGACTAGCCACAAACCTTATTTTCCACGGAGTGTAAATCCAAAAATACAACGAACCACAAGATGAAATTGTTATCACAACTACTTGGATATGTGTCCTCAACAACCTCGAGATTTCACGCTCTGACTCATTCTATAAAAAATGTTATTGCGAAAATTATGAGATGACCTGTAAATAACATACCTTGGAAAGCATCATCAAAAGAATTTATCCTCCCTTGAATTTTGGCCTTATTTACTTCACCTTCCCTCTAAAATTCACCTTATATATCCTTTGGTTACCCCATTCACTTGTATATATTCAATATGCTCACATGTAATTAAAATGACAGACCCTTGCATCTTATTTATACTTTTATGTAGCTTCCTCAAGGGGTTACCTTCTAACCATCTTAAACCACTTTCCTTATTTTAGGGCTAACCCACTTCTAATCACTTGTCCACTTAGTAATTTCTCCATTAACTTTATTATTTAAATCATTTATTTTGTATACACTTTGACTTATAGTACACTCATCACTTCACTTTATTATTTAAATAATTTCTTCTTTGCAACCACTTTGACTACTTTGACCTATTGGGGATTCTAGATGACTCATGAGGGTTCTCCGACTTCCATGGTCATAAATCGCTAACCGTGAGGAGTTATGTGGCGTTCCACACACCACCGGAAATGGAATGACATGTACTATCCATCTAGAATAGTCTTAACTTTGAATATATTAAACCTCATATCATTATACATAAAAAAAACTTGGGTCCATTAACCAAACCTTTGTGCTACTGGACTTTCTTCAACTGTTGACATCAATGACAACCAACCCAAATAATCAACAATTATTTTATATATCAAATTCCCTTTTACAATTTATCAAGTCGGGTCTTGTATAAGATAAATCCCCTTTTGTGGATTGGTCAAACTTTATTTGTATAGTGGTATTTGTAAATTTGCCCCCTAGTAATTATAAATTGGTTTTAGCCACTTCTAGGAGAAGTTGTCTCAACCAATTGAAGAGACACAACCATAGCACCATCTCACACATGTATTTATATGTGAGGTTGGTGTCTCATTTACACACACTCACTCACTCATCTAGTGTGCATATCTCAAAGGCAGTTCTAGTTGCAAGAGGAAGGAGAAGAGATATGCATGCTCAATCTTGGTCTATCTTTGGTGATTTGGTCTTAGTCTTGGAATTGTATTGGAAATATATTATTGAGGAAGTTTTTGTTGGGTTTTCTCTCCCATGAAGGTTTCCTAGGATAAAATGTTTGCTACCTTGTGATTGTGTTTCTTTCAGTGATCCTCTTTATACTATTGTTTTTGAATTACACTGAATGCTCATGTAATTTGGAAATAATCTAATAATAACAGAAAAAACTTAACACGGTTTCAGAGCTTGACTGAATAGATTGTCTCTCACTAGGTATCTAGACGTCACCGTTGTCGTACAAGAAAATTAGGGATTTTTACTTAAGAGGAATGTTTGACTAAAAATCACCTTGGGAAGTGTGCCATGCCCTAGCACATCTTTTGGTAGCTTGAGCAAACTTTTTCAGTGGTCAGATTCTCTGGAAAGTCAAACCCTAGTTTTGAATGATACCAGGAAACCACAACCAATACTAGAAGTACTAGTCCAAAATTTCACAGGTCAAGTTTCAAGGGATAAAACTTGAAATTTTCTGAAACAATCATCTCTAGTAAACTCGCCTCAGCCCAGCGCATCTCCTAGTAAGTTCAATTTCAATTTTTGAGCACTTTCATTTTTTGGTCATTTTCTTAGCTCCAAGCCAAGATGTTTGCAAGCACCAAGCTTGTTGACAAGCTAGAAGGTGTGGAAAATTTTTGTGCCTGGAAGTACAAAATTGGACTCATTCTTAAAGAGAATGACCTTGCAAAATTAATAAAATAAAATGTACCGAAACCCAAAGAAAATGCAGCCAAAGAGAAGTACAAGAAGGATATGATTAAAGATAAAATAATAATTGTAGATTCCATTAAATACTAATTGATCCCTCAAGTGTCTTCTAATAATACTCCAAAAGATATGTTTGGTGCCCTAACCATAATGTATGAAGGAAATAACATCAACCAGAAGATGAACTTGAGAACCCAACTCAAGAATACAAAGATGCAAAAAGGAGAAACAGTTCAAGATTATTTCTCTAGGGTTTCTCAATTAAAGGAATAGTTAGAGGCAATTGGAGACAACTTATATGAATATGAACTCATGATGAAAACTCTTAATGGTCTCACAAGACCTTGGGATGCCTTCATCCAAACTATTTGTGCAAGAAAAGAGAAACTCCAATTTGACAGTTTATGGGAAGAAAGTGTTCAAGAAGAAGCAAGAGTGGCCAACCGAGAAGCCATGGTATTAAGAGATGAATATCAATCCCTAGTTGTTCATTCTAAGGGTTGAAAGGGAAAGTCTCATTTTCAAAAGGATACCCACTTTCATAAAGAATATCACTCTCCAAAGAGATTCCATAAATATCATAAGGGTCAAAGAAAGGGAAAATATTTCTTCTCCTATCAATGTTATAATTGTGATAAGATGGGACACATTGCTAAGAATTATCTTTCCATAAGGTAAGAATACAAGAGGATAAATAACAAAATAAATCATGCCCATGCATCTAAATATGATAATCCACCTAAGAAGTTAGCTAAATAATATAAAATGACTCCCCCCCATAAAGTTTCACTTGGAGATGATTATAAGTACCCTATCAAAGGAATGGGAGAAGCCACCTACAAACTTGATTCAAGAACACCAATGTGAATGAAGGATGTACTCTAGATGTACCATGTTTGAAAAACAACTTATTTTATATTTGATCCCTAGATAAGAAAGGTTTTAGGGTTTCATTCATAGATGGTAAATTTCTTATGTGCTCTAAAGGAAAAACTATAGAATATGCAGGTGTTATTGGAATAGAAGAAGGTGGTTTGTACACATTAAAGGGCAGTCAGATGTAGCTTTGACCCACTCTACTAAAATTCCTTGTGAAATTTGGCATACAAGGCTAGCTCACATCAACCTCAAAGCCTTACCATATGTAAGCAAGGTAGTTGCAATTTTACCAGAACTAAAGGTTGATCATGAAGGTGTATACAAGGGATGTGCACAACGAAAGAACATAAAGAATCCTTTTCCAAAGAGCGACAGTAAAGCATAATGAATTTTGGAACTTGTCCACTCAAATGTATGTGTTCCAATGCCATGAAACTCTCTAAGAAGGTATGTATAATATGTATCCTTTATTGATGATTACTCTCGTAAGACTTGGGTTTATTTCTTGAAATCAAAAGATGAATTACTTGGAAATTTCAAGGAATTCAAAGCCTTGGTAGAAAACATATTCGAAAGGAAAATCAAGATACGTAGGTCAAAAAATAGAGGAGAGTACACTTAAAATGAATTTGGAATATTTTGCAGAGATGTCAGGATTACGAGGGAGCTCACTACTCCCTATAATCCTCAACAAAATGGTGTAGCAAAAAGAAAGCATAGAACAATTATGGAAGCAATGAAGATTATGACTCATGATCAAGATCTTCCAATGCACTTATGAAATGAAGCAGCAAGAACAACAGTATATGTCCAAAACAGATTATCCCATAGTGCACTTGGATTCAAAACTCCCAAAGAAATGTTC
This sequence comes from Picea engelmannii, assembly GCA_009831015.1. Lineage (NCBI taxonomy): Eukaryota > Viridiplantae > Streptophyta > Pinopsida > Pinales > Pinaceae > Picea > Picea engelmannii. The sequence goes on along the minus strand of ML790121.1, from coordinate 14,058 downwards.
ACTAGAAAGAAGCCAGAATTAATCCATATCAAAATATTTCATTTTCTAATATTTGTACACATTCCAAAAGAAAAGCGAACTAAGTTGGATCCTTCAGGAAAAAAGGGAATATTTGTTGGATGTTGTGAGGTCTCTAAGGCCTTCAGAATTTACATACCAGGTTACCATCATATTGATATAAACGGATATGTAACCTTTGATGAAGATGCATCACTCAAAATATCAAGGAAATGTCAGCTTGAAGAAGTATATGAAGAAGAACCAGTAGCTCCCATAGTTGCAGAACCCGTAAAGGAAGTTGCAGTTACCCCTGATGATGAGATTCCATAATATCATGATATGATAGAATATCAAGAACCTACCCATATGAATATCCCTCACAAGAGAAATCCATCTTGCGAAAAAGAACTTATTGAAGATGCAGAGAAGTATGGTCCCCCAGAAGGAACCATGAGACAAAGCAAGAAACCTAAGCCATTCTCTAGCTATATGGCCTTGATGTGTGATCTCATAGAAAAGGAACCTAGTTTCTTTGAGGAAATCATTTAGAAGAAATAATGGATGGACGCCATGATAGAAGAATACCAGTCCATTATGAAAAATGATGTATGGGAAGTAGTTACTAGACCAAATAACAAATATGTGGCATCCTCCAAGTGGATATACAAAATAAAACATGCAACAAACAAAAGTATTGGAAAACATAAGGCAAGATTTGTGGCTCGTGGATTTTCTCAAAAGGAAGTTATTGACTATGAAAAAACATTTGCTCATGTAGCTAGATACACTTCTATCAGAACCATGATAGTTCTTGCAACCAAAATGAAGTGGAAGTTACACCATATGGATGTGAAAAAAACTTTCTTAAATGGTGTTATTGAAGAAGAAGTGTATATAGAACAACCACAAGGGTTTGAATTTGAAGATATAAACACTCATGTCTACAGGTTGAAGAAAGCTATGTACAGGTTGAAGCAATCTCATAGAGCTTGGTATGGAAAAATTGATAGTTTCTTGACAAGCTTGGGATTTACCAAGAGTAAATCTGGTCCTAAACTATACTTCAAGGTTATGAATGATGAGACAGTTATATTGCTACTATATGTGGATGATTTATTCTTGACATAAGAAAATCTCATCACATATTGAAAGAATAATATTGTTGTAGAGTTTGAGACGAAATACCTAGGCCCAATGCATTATTTCTTAGGTCTTGAAGATTGGCAGAGCCCAAAGAAGATATTCCTTAACCAAGGGAAGTATACAATTGAAATATTGAATATATTTGACATGTTGGAATGTAAAGCCATGAAGACACCCATGGAAATGAGTTTGAAGCTCATGTTTGATACTTTGTCAGAGTTGGTTCATGCTACTCTATACAAACATATTATTGGATCATTGATGTATCTGACGAATACCATGCCAAATATATTCTTTGTTGTGACCACCTTGAGTCAGTATTTGGTGGAGCCCAGATGTGTTCACCTTGTAGCTACAAAGCATATGATGATATACCTTAAGGGTATGTTGGATTATGGTCTCTATTATACTGAAGATCATGACTTCAGACTATATGGTTATATTGATTTAGATTGGGTTGGAAGTGCTTTAGATAGAAAGAGCACTTCAAGATGTTGTTTCAGTTTGGGTTCAACCATGATTTCATGGAAAAGAAGGAAGAAATCTAGTATTTCTCTCGGCATGAGGAAAGCATAGTACATTCCAGCATGGTCCTCCGATTGTGAAGCCATATGGCTTAGAAATTTGTTGACAGGTCTGTTTGATCTAGAGATGGAAGCCACTGTGATTCTATGTGATAACCAGAGTTTTATAAAGATGACAGAGAACCCGGTGTTCCATGATAAGTCGAAGCACATAAATATCTGGTACCACTATAGTCGTGATATGGTGCAGAGGGGAGTTGTAAAGATTTAATATGTTGGCACATATGAGCAAGTTGTAGATGTGTTGACCAAGCCTCTGTCTCATGTGAAGTTTAAGAACTTTCCAGGCAAGCTTGGTGTTTTCCAAAAGGACCTCCCTCGAAAGGGGGAGTGATATTGATGATACTATGGTATCCTGACCAACAACGGGTAGCTCTGTTAGGATTTTATATCCTAGGAGATTGATCATCCCTTAGAATATCCCAAAGGTCTGGTAAGGATGGTCTATCATAGTACCTATGCATGTATATGCTAGCTGTGGTCTATAGTGGTAGCTCAATTAAGATTTTACATCCTAGGGAATCTTATGATTCCTAGGCAGATCCCGAAGGTCTAGTAAGGATGGTCTGTCAGAGTACCACATGGTAGATTGTTAGGATTTTATATCCTAGGGAATCTTATGATTCCTGAGAACATATCGAAGGTCCAATAAGGATGGTCTGTTAGAGTACCACAAATGTTGTTGTTGATGCACCTGTCTCATTTTGTTGCCACATGTTGATGATGATGTTCCAGCTTCATGTTGTTGATAATGTTGTTTTTCTAGCTTCGTGTTGTTGTTGATGTTGTTGTTTCAACTTCATGCTATAGATGGTGATGTTTCAACTTCATGTTGATGATGACGATGTTACTCCAACTCCATGTTATAAACGATGATGATATTGATGATGAGAAAAACTTCCGGTGATTTATAGATGTTCCAGTCAGTGTTCCTGATGTCGATGATGATGTTGTATTGATTCATGTTAGTATATACCCTTCTCGTTAAGGGGGGGTGTTGAAATATTGTAACTTAAAAGAATATTCTAATTATATTTGAGTTATTATTTTATAGATCAAACCCCTTTTGTGGATTTATCAAGTCGGGTCTTGTATAATATCAAATCCCCTTTTGTGTATTGGTCAAACTTTATTTGTATAATGGTATTTGTAAAGTCAGCCCCTAGTAATTATAAAGTGGTTTTAGCCACTTCTAGGAGAATTCGGCTCAACCAAATGAAGAGACACAACCCTAGCACCATCTCACACATGTATTTATATGTGAGGTTGGTGTCTCATTTACACACACTCACTCACTCATCTAGTGCGCATATCTTGAAGGCAGTTCCAGTTGCAGGAGGAAGGATAAGAGACGTGCATGCTCAGTCTTGTTCTATCTTTGGTGTTTTGGTATTAGTCTTGGAATTGTATTGGCAATCTATTATTGAGGAAATTTTTGTTATGTTTTCTCCCCCATGAGGGTTTCCCGGGATAAAATTTTGTGTACCTTGCGATTGTGTTTCTTTCAGTGATCATATTTATACTGTTGTTTTGGAAATGCATTGAATGCTCATGTAATTTGGAAATAACCAAATAACAACAGTAAAAACTTAACAAGTCGAGCATACCCATGCTCAAAAGTGATGTAATCATGGCCGCCAAAGAAAATACACTGTGAATCCATGGCATATGTAAAATATAGTTATATTCCATGGCCACGAACAATACACAGTGGATTCATGTGATATGTTAAGCCCTAATATTGGCTCATTACCCCTTAATTGGGGCATATTATATTAATAATGTTATTTTATTTATGTCAGCTTTAGGCAATTAGTTGTAATTATACCTCCTAGTCTCCTATATATACCAAGGAGACATTTTCATTTTGAATCATCTTGTACTTGAACATTTAAGTGGGGTAAAAGGAGGTTTCCCCCTCGAAGAGGCTTATTATCTGAAATT
>ML790120.1:980696-998065 GCA_009831015.1 Picea engelmannii | reverse complement strand
CTTCGATACAATCATTACAAAGCATATCTGAATCCTATCCTAAATCGGATCTTCTTTCTAAATCAGCATAGGATGTCCTATTCTCATGCAACCGAATGCTAATACAGGAACTGAACGGAGTATTGTTGTTACGGCTGGTGTAAGAGCTTCTTCTCATCGTTGCTGATGATGTTTCAGCATCGCAATTCACGGGCTGTTTCAGCCACGTGAATTGCGCTCTTGACTGTGTCGGCTTTGACTGCTAACTGTAACGGCTTGTGTTTCAGCATCGTTGGTTCTGGCGGTCTCCTTCTGTGTTTCAGCATTTTCAATTATGAACTGTGAGACAGCTCTGTGTTTCAGCATCTGCGTCCTCGATCTGTGTAGCAGCTCTGTGTTTCAGCATCTGCATCCTTGAACTGTGTAGCAGCTCCGTGTTTCGGCATATGCGACCTTGGACTGTGTAGCAGCTCCGTGTTTCGACATATGCGACCTCGGACTGTGTAGCAGCTCCGTGTTTCAGCATTAGTTCAGCAACAACGATCTTGGACAGTTCTGTGTTTCAGCACAGGCTTCAAATGTTGATCTGCAGTTATGGACATTTATGCACTTCTAATCAATGGTTAAGTACAAAAGTAATGTAAAATATTATGCAAAACAGATTAAGCATATAGTAATGAGAAAGGACGTTGTATACCTTGGAATGATCAGATGAAGTGATATTATGAGTCTAAATATAAGTGATGAAGGGTATAATGATAGAAAAAAGTATGGGCAAAAAGGTACAATATGTGGTCCTAACAGTTTACATCACCTTTTTATGCAAATGACTAGAATGTGCGGCAAGGGCGTTGGCCAGAATTTCTTATCGAGTATGATTTTGAGATTTCCTACTTAAACAAAACAATGAATAGGGTGGAAGATGCGTTGAGTCAGAGACCATGCATGTTTTTAGCGATACGTCTTCAAACAAATTTATGTGAAAAATATTCTAACTATAGTGCGAGGCTAACTGGTATAAAGAGGATAAGAAACTTTTGGGAAAGAAACCATGTTGGTACCAAAATTGAGGGATATACTTTGGACAACAACAAATCTTTGAGATATAATAACTGGATTTACTTACAGCCCAACGATGAATTGAGAAGTTTTTATCTTATGCAAATCTCATTGAGCAGTGTACATGGATCATCCAGGAGTCATGAAGATGAGGACCGACCTTAAACACTTATTCTTCTGGAAGGGATAAGGGCGGACATCGTCAGTGGTGTGGCGAGATGTCTAGAAGTTCGGCAGGTGAAGACTAAACATAGACATCCAGTAGGATTTCTATAGCCACACACCATCCCAAAATCGACGTGGAAGGTCATTTCGATGGACTTCATTATTGAATTTCCATTGACGGCAAGGAGGCACACCCGATTGTCATGACAGTTGAAACTTTGACGAAGAGTTCACATTTTTTCCCTGTGCGTACGACACATCAAGCACCAAGTATAGCTAGAGTTTATATCAGCAAGATGTTGAGACTATCAGACGTAGCAAAGGAATCATATCTGATAAGGGATTCAGTGTTTGGAAGATGATTTTGGATGAGTTTCCCAACAAGCCTTGGGAACACCACTGAACTTTAGTACAACATGTCCTTGAGATAGACAGGATGACCAAAGGAATGAACCAATTTGGGAAGGTTGTGTTGCATATGTGTGTGTTGGACAAACAAAAACGTTGGGAATAGTTTTGGTCGTTGGTCGCGTTTGCGTACAACAACAACCATCAAAGCACCATTAAAATGGAATCATTTGAGTTTCTTTATGGACGACCATGTCGAACACCTATGAGTTGGGATGGAGTCTAGGGTGGGGTCCTGGTAGGAACAGAAGTGATCCAAGAATTGAAAGAACAATTACAAATGATACAAAAGGGGATGGAAGAAGCTCAGGATCGGCATAAGGGTTTGTCGATGCGCATCACGTCAACCATGATTATGAAGGGCCTAACAACTATTCATTCATCATTATTTGAGGCGTTACACGGTGTTTATCTCATGTCCATGTGAAAATTTATGTCAGTTATCCTATGCATGAGATTGTCTGAGTTCTTGGCGGATGTTGGGAAGGGTGCTCTCACCAAGGAACCAATCTGATTTCTGGACTGTCGCATTCGACAACTACCTGGGAGGATGCATATGATATGCGTCATCAGTTTCCCTTTGTTGATAGCTAGACATTTAGATGTTGTCAGATACTTTATTTTTTCATTTGTATATTGTGAAACTTGGGATGAAGTTTAAAACAAGAGGGGCTGTATGTAACATCCCTCTCTTGTGTGCACCCGATGTGACTTATTCTTGTGGACACTTGTGTGCAAGTGATCTGGTTCACTATATGTTTGACTGATTCGATTATGGAGCATGGTGATGTTTGTGGATTTTATGATATTTATATCGACATGTGCTATTGACTAGTTTTCCTGAGTGTGTAGGACTCTGGAATTTTGAGGATGTCGATGGCATCGATGGATCTCCTTGGAATCTGGATCGATTTAGGGAGTTGATGGTTATGGTTTGAATGTTTTGATATTATATATGTGACATATGACTAGATATTATGATGTTGATTGTTATCGCTGACACGTTTCGCTGATGGATGCACGCTGATGATAGCTTGCTAACCAGACTCACATTAGGAGTAAAGGGGTCACACATGACAATTAGATATATTGAGGGAGAGGTGTGGTAGCAGCCCTGCCACAACCTACTATCACTATCACCATGGCTCAAACTATAGGTTAACGATTACCTAGTTCGAGAGATCCACAATGTCTTGAGGGAAGACTGTGATAGTCGCTCACGATGATTCTAAGGGCCACACAATAAGGAAGGGTACTTATTCCTTAGAGGCCCTTAGTCTCCCACAAGGTCACCTGATGAAGTATTGACTCCAGGGGTTTGACATTTACCAAAATCAGTTAAAAGGCGAGTGGAACACTTGGAGCACGTAGTGCATCTTGAAGAGCATGTCATGCAAATAAAACAAAAATGCTAGCGAGTGGCACCCTTGGAGAACGTAGTGCGTCTTGAAGGGCATGTCGTGATTTTAACTCTGGAAAGTTAATAAACCCAATACCTAGAAAATTGTGTCTCCTTAGGACTTAGCCAACCTTAAAATGAATGATGGTAGGAGTAAAGTTTAATAACAAATTATTTTTCCCTTAAAAAATGTCGCCAAGCCTAGTGAATTTAAAACCTAGGTCTAAGTAGAACATTGAACAAACAAAAAAAAAAACTAAATGGACATGTAGCAAGAAGGGGGTAAAGAAAATTCAAACATTAATAATTAAAGTGAAATTTTAATAAAAGATTAAATTATTAAAGGGGTAAATTGTTGTTTATGTCTATACTTGCTAATTTTGAACTTAGATAAAAAGAGGAACATAAGAAAAGGACAAACTTAAATAAAAAGGGGAATGTATAACTTAGTGGGGAATCTAGTCTTTGGAACTTTGTAATTGTGAACTCAACTAGGCTTTAAGTAAGGTGTCAGTCATTTAAGAAATCTAAGGGAATAAATGGACATCGATGAGTGTTTTTAGGAACGCTTTTAGGTAGGTGAGGGAAATAGGAAAATTTTAATTAATTAATTAATTAATTTATGGTGCAATTAAGGGATTGGGTGACATGTGTACGAGGGAGGTTTATCCTAATTAAATTTATTAAAAAGGATCTAATGAGGGTTTGAGAAACTAATCACTAAGAAAACTCTATAAAAATGATGGTGGACGAGGAGTATAGATCACTACTAGTAGGCATAAGGTTACGTTGTCAATATTTTTCTTGACTGATTTTTCTTGTGGGAGTTGGAATGTCCATCTCGATAGGGAGTGGTAGCTCGACCTTGTGAGGTGAGATAGGAATTAGATGTTTCTCCAGTTTTTGTGTGTGTGGCCCCTTTGCGGCTCGGGGTAATCAGGGGGAAGAAGAGTACCCCTAGCATTGGCTGGGAGGTACCGGTGAAGTCTCAGTATTTAGCAAGCGGGATCAAGGAGGATCGCCGAAAGACGAAGAACTTCAACAAGCCAACGTCGGATTACGGTATTCCTGTTAAGACGTAAATTGTATTGAATTTAATTTTACTCGTGTATATTTCCTTCCACGTTGTTTCTTTAAGTGCAGTTTGGCTATGAAATTTTTTAGGGAAATTTAATTATTTCAGACAAGCTTTTAAGTTTTTAGCACGACATAGACTATTTTTTAAATTCAATGCAATAGCAAAATTTTGCCTAGGTTGATAAACTTTTTTATAGATTTTTAATTTCATAGTTAATCAGTCCATTTAAAATTAGTTCCATAGTGTTATGCATCTTAGTGAGTCGAAATGGTAACCAAGTTTTTGTTAACTTTAGTTCTAGTTGAAATCATGTATAAAATGTCCTTCTACTTTTTCTGTTGGAGATATTCATCTTTTCTTAACATCGTTTACTCATTTGACTGTAAGGGAGATTTAGCAATCAACAAAGATTCAATACTGCTTCATGCTTAATTCAGATACTGTTTTAACATATCTCTTTCTGAAGTTGTATTTATTTTAGGATTTTCGATTGGGTGAAGCGAATGTTTTTGGCAGAGATTAGTTGTTTTCTGAGGAAAAAAATAAACAAGAACTACAATGCCCTCACTTACGAATAAAAATAAACTTATATCTCATGAAAAATGGTCATAATTTTTAAAGACATTGTTTTACTATCTACTCACTTTGATTATTATTTACTGATGGAAAATTTACCTCACAAGGAATGACTTCAATTACAAAGTGAACTCAAGGGTTGTTGCATTCTTGTGTATGATAACCAAGAATATCATGTCCCTATTAAATCATGCTTGAGAAACCTATGGGAAATAATTTCATTGTTTGACTTCAACCTAATCCCACTTTGAGGTAAATCAAACTGTCGCAACAATATTCAAAAGATAAATAAAATGGGCACAGGCTTTATCCAATAAATTGTTTGTTGCATGCACAACTTTAATAGCTTCAATATTTCATCAACATGAGCAAGTTGACAGCGATTAATTCTGACGTGAAGAACCAATTCTATTCTCCTGCAACACAATTGAAAATGCCATTATAATCAGCATATTATGTCACTTAGAGAACATAATACTAATAATAAAATTCAACATTTAAAATGCCATAATCATAGAACATGAATGTTTGTATAGTAGCTTTGGAATAATTGTTTACCATACAAACATTATGAATGATTGTGATGGATTTCTGAGGCACTCCTGGAAGATAGAAGAATCCTTAAGCTTAGAAGCTGGGAAACCACATGTAAGGTGATTTGATTAAGAAGGTCAGGGAAAAAGGGCTCAGACAGAGGGGGTTGTTCTAGTCACAGTGGTGGAAACAATAAATAGACAGTAAAGAGCCAAAAAAATATTTTAATGGAATGCTTCCTTAGCAATACGCAAGGCTTACTACCTCATCCAACTGCAAGTTGGATTCTTCTGAGCCTATGCCAGTGATCAAACCCGATACAACAATGGTGAATCCAAGAATGAAATCTCAACTATCCACCGAGTAAGAATACATTGAAGGCCCTTTTCTTTTTAACTCTGCAACTTGATACTCAGTGCCCAACGAATTGCATTTTCCCAGCAAGATTTTGGTGGTGGTATCTACGTTCTGAAATTGATGCATTGTCCCCTAAATCACACGTGGTTTTATCTCCCTCTGTCTTACCTGTGTGTTCTCAGATTGATGCACAGTTCTCCAACCTACCCGTGTGTCCACCCACTTGGGCTTATAATGATGCCCAGTTTCTTGCACAACACACTCGTTTTACACTCTGAGTTAAGGTTCCACGCTCATATTTATCTCAGACCTTTATTATTTACTACTCAACATTTATGACCTTATCAACTCCACGATTTGCCTCTAAGATTACCTCTTTGATTTGATTATCATAATAATAATAATAATAATCTATTTTTAAGGTCACGACCAAGATAGCACACCAAATTGGTGTATGAGACCCCCTTGTTTGTGGGACAAGGTACCCCCCTCCACCCAACGATTTGACTGGTAAATTCTACGAAGGTATACATACCCTACCCCCTCTGGATTTGAACCTGTGACCTCTTAAGAGGAAACACATGTTCTTAACCATTAAACCCACATATGAAGTTATTCCTTAAGGAGGTCTGCGAGGGATGCTTTTTCCTTCTTCTAATTTCGTGTTGATACCCTCAATGGTTCTGTTGGCCACCTCTCAGCGAATTTATGACACTCAGGTCGTTCCCTTTAGTTGGTCCTTCCCCCGCGTTTTGTCAATGAGAAACCCCTGCGCATGGGGATTCTCCTTGCTTTCTGTACCATGCCCTCTCTTCTTGAAGTAGATCTCATCCTTAATTAGAATAAATGACCTTGATTTAATGTTATTCTAGTAAAAAATGATTAAAAGGGAATCTAGATTTTTGGTTTAATTTGGGTGCTAGATGATTTATTTTCACTAATTTCTACGCCTCTAAATTGATTAAATAAAATAATTACTGACGGCTAATTCCCTCCTCCTTGATACTTCCCTAATTATTATTCAACTATTATGGACATTATAGTAATAGTAACCTTGGTAGGATAAAGGTTGTGTGTTTTTAGTTCGCATTTTATTTTATTTCATATTAATCAATTTTATCCGTGTGCATGTATAGGATTTTATTTAGATTAAATGTTATGACAAGTTTAATGATAATTGCTTGTCGACTATGGCGCATTGAAGAATGATAATTAAGTTTGTCACTTGCGCCACGAAATTAACTAGTTGGATGGACTCCTTGTGCGCACTGGAATATTACCATACTGTAGGTTGTTTTTATTAGATCCCTTGTGTGAAACGAATTGATGTAAATTGGTGAAACGAATTGGCGAAGTATAGTCGATTGCTCGTATGTCTTGTTTGTGATGTGTAAATGATGGATTAATTTAACAATGCTCGTGCACGATATAACTGATAACTGGTAATTGAATTATGCCTTGGATTTAGTGTGGTATGTGATGTGTTGTGAATGATTGCTCGCGCGCAGTGTTTAATCACGGTTTAGGATTGAGAAACTGATATATTTGATTATCGTGGAATGTTGTTGAAAATTTCTTCAAGCTTCCATGTTGTGCTAATCTCCTATGCTTGTATGTTTATATGTCGCCACCCTTTGTTGACGTGTGGATTATGTTGGTATTTATTCAATGATGAGTAGGGATATGTGTTACTGTATGTCCTTTTTATTTATGACCCATAACGTTTTAGCATCATCTTTTAATTGTATGAATGATCTGTTTATGGGCTGCTAGTTACTGTGTTGATGCGTCGATGTGTATATCTTTATTTATGGTGATAATGTGTCGGCGTCATGTCGCGAATGTTGATTTGTGTTGATAATGTTTTATTAGTGTATTGGATGACATGTCAATCATGTTGTTATAACTTGTGATGTATTTTCCTAACACAATAAAAAAGAAAATCATTTTGTAGGTCGCTTGTTGTCATAATGGTAGGGTCGTTACATGAGGTGAGTCTTGTTGTACTTTGATTCAATTTTAATCTAAAATATATTTATAATCTATTAAGTAAAGAGATTTAAATATTTTTTATTTTAAGTTTCATAGGTAAAAGTTGATTTGCGAGATAATAATTAATATCATTATTATCAATTAAAAAAAAAAAAAAAACCATTTTTAAATTCAATTCAAAATAATAATTGTTACATTTTTTTCTCTTGTTTTCAATATGATCACTCCACCACCTATTCCAAAAACTCAGCCTAATAGGGGGAGGCCCCCCAAAATCACCCTTTACGATTATATGGAAAAATAGTAGAGAAAAGAGATATGCCAAAATCCAAATAGAGTTAGAATCATTAGACAAAAGTGTTAGGATATTTAGACACTTAGGAGTTAGTTAAGATCTACTTGGTATAATGTGTCGTTAGGTAAAAGGGTGTTTCTTAGTGTGTTTCTTTAGTATGCATTAGTATGATTTTGTAGTTAGGAAATATGATGGTCACGATATGTTCCCCACATAGAGTGATCTGACGGTTCATACTCTCCTCAATATTAACGACCATTGATCTGTGGCTTAACACCTGATTGGTCCATGATCTTTATTTAAAGAGAATGGAGGGAAATTTGTCAATGATTGATTGTGAGAAACTTCTTTGTAAAATATCTCTGTAATATTTTTCTTTTGCATTAATAAACTACTCCAAGTGGTCGCGTTGGTTGGGGCCATGGGTGTTTCCCCGTAGGGGTTTTACCACGTGAAAACATCAGTGTGTTGATATTTGATCCATTTATGTGAGTGGTTACTGAAGGTGTTTGTCCTCTGTTGGAATACCTATGTTGTCGAACATGCTATCAGAGCCTGTTTGAAGACCCACTCCTGTTGTAGATTGAGATCGTGAAGCCGAGTTGTCTCATCTCTATTTTATGTCATTTCCATACATGTATGGGTTGACAGGATTGTTCCATTGTTTCTGGAGAACTTGTTTCAGTCATGAACACTTTTTGTTTCACTCGAAAAGGTTTCTGTTTTCCTACGATATGACCATTACAGTTAGATCTAGAGGTATAAAGCTTGAATACACATTTTTAAAATTTTTGCAAAGTATTATTTTGGTTTTATTTCGGTTTGATATTATTTTTTTCCGGGTTGCTACTATTTTAGATCTGGATATGCTCTTTTCCTTGTGCCCTGTGCGATCTCAAAAAATCAGAAATAGATAGGAAAATGTGCATCTTCTGGGTAATCTAACCGAGATCTAACCCTTGTTGTCGTCAAGAAGCGAAATTTTTTTCTTGTGTAAAAAGAGCTTTTTTTTAGCATGCTCTCCAAGGTCATCTTCAACAACAACAACAACAAGAAAAACAACCCCAATCCTCCTTTTGAGCATTACAATATGTTTTTCTAGACCATTTGGTTAAAAGTTGTTTTATTAAGTAAAAGGTCTTGAGTTCAAGTCTCTCTTTTGTTACTTTTTTTGAAAATTTTCATGCTAAAATTGTAAAGTGTATTTCCCTTCAAGTATAAAAGTGAATCAAGCCTGGAGGGCTTTGGTATAGCGGTCAACGAATGTACTTTTATGGCATTCATGTTTTTACACAGGTCATGAGTTCAAACCTCGATTTATCCGAAGGCGTGCTTGCGGGCTGTGCGATTCTCCCTAGGGGTTATAAGGTATCCGGCAGGATTTGACCCCATGTCATGAGAGTATGATATTTCCGCCATTGCCGATTCCCCTAGTCATAAAAAAAAAAAAAGGTATAAAAGTGAATCACTATAAGTAGCTTTAATATGTTTTTTTGAGTTATTTATTTTGCATGCAACTTTTCTGTTATAAAGTAGCTTCATTGTAAAAGTGATCCCCACTTCTCTTTATAAAAGTGGATGACTTCATAAAACAACTGAGACTATCACGTGGTCATTTGGTTACTGTTTATGTCTTTTTTTAAAAGGGCATAACTCTCACATCCGAAGTCCATTTTCAGTGTCATTTTTTAAAACCGCATAACTTTTTGAGCTATTTCCATTTAGATCATCAGTTTCAGCTTTTAAATCCATATTATCTGCATATTTAATATGGATTCTACAAGTAATCTCTTACTTACCAGGACCAACTACTTCCAATGGAAATCCCATATGGAGAATTTATTAAGAAGTAAAGGCTTGTACTAGATTATGTTGGGAAAGGAAACAACACCCATTGATGTTGATAAGAAATCCAAATGAGATAATAGAAATGACGAAGAACGTGGATTAATTGGAATGTCCATCTCTCCTGATTTAAGGTTCCACCTTCAATCAATTGATAAACCCAGAGAAGCTTGGGAAAATATTGAATCTGTGTTTGGTAAACACAATATTATTCGATCACAACAGTTAGAAAATCAAGTACTAACTTTAAGTCCAAGTATTTTTTCTTGCATTGAAGACTATCTATCTAAGTTTAAAACACTTAGAACTTTATGTGAAGAATGTAAGATAAAAATAGACGAAGATCGTTGCATCTATATTATTATTTCTAAGCTAGGTAGTGCATATTTTGGGTTTGTATCTACCTTTTACTCCATGCAAGAGGCTCTAGGGACAACTTATCAAAAACCCACTCTTGAGAACTTTTGTGATGCTTTGATTAGAGAGCAAGATAAGATAGTACAACTTGCAGTGATCAACATTGCAGGTACCTCCAACAAAGCCTTAGTTTTCCATAAAAAATATAAACCCAAGAATCCCAAGAAGCAACATCCTCGCCACAACAAAAAGAAATATAAGGGTCCTAAACCTACTCAGACAACTTCCGCTCTTAATGGAGACAAAGAAGAAAAATAAAAAAATAAGAAGACTGACAGACATTGCAACTTTTGTGATAAAGATGGTCATGATGAGTCCAAATGTTTCAAGAAGATGGAATCTTTAGAAGCATCGATGAAGAAGCACAACATTAGTATTGATTCTACTTATTCTTCTTCTTCTCATGGAAATGCACTTTCAGTTTATGTTTTATCCTTCAATACAACTTATACTTCTACTTTTGATGAGTGGATTATTGATTTTGGAGCATATTATCATATGGCTAAGGATAGAGACAATTTTTCAACTCTAAATGAATGTAACACCAAGAAAATATTTGTTTGTGATGATAGATCTCTTAGTTTTGAAGGATTTGGAACAGTTCAAGTAGAAAATGGTCATTTCAATGATGTATCATGTGTTCCAAGTCTTTCTTGTAACCTTCTATCAGTATATCAAATCACTCATTCAGGTGAAGGTAAAACCATAGAGTTTTCACCTGACCAAGTTGTAATCAAGGATCTAAAAGATCCTAAGAATGTTCTTGCAACTGGGATTGTTGATGATATTACCAAGTTGTACAAGTTTGACAACTTTGGGTCATCATCTTTTTCATCAGTTTTTGTTGCTCATAGCGATGACTTGAGCAAACTTTGGCATGAGCGGTTTGGTCATATAAACTATCGCTCATTGCAGCAACTATGTAATCAACAGATGGTGACTGGTATTCCTCTTGTTTCATGTAGATTGGTGTTTGTGCTGGTTTTGTTCTTGAAAAAAATCATCCGGACAATTTTGACAAACGTGCCTCTTGGCATGCCTCGGGTCCTTTGCAGCTTGTTCACAGTGATTTGTGTGGTCCACTTTCTTCTTCTTTTTCTAGGTGCAAGTATTTATTAACTTTCATTGATGAATTTTCCAGACGTAATTGGGTTTACTTCTTAAAACTAAAGAGCAAAGTTTTTGACAAGTTTTTGGCCTACAAATCCCTTGTAGAAAATCAATCTAGACATCAAATTCAAAGGTTAAGAATAGATAATGGAGGCGAATATGTGAACAATAATTTTAAACGTTACTGAACTACACAAGGAATCAAAACGAAACACACTGTTCCATATACACCACAACAAAATGGCGTTGTTGAGAGAAAGAGCCACACATTAAAAGAAATGACTAATTGTATGATCCAATCTAAGGGATTAAGTCTAAAGTATTGGGCGAAAGCCATCAACTGTGCAAATTCCATAGTAAATCACACTTCCACAAAGGCTCTTAAAAATATAACACCAGAAGAAGCTTGGACTAAAATTAAACCAGATGTAAGTCACTTCCGTGTATTTGCCAGTATAGCATGGGCTCACATTCCTGATGAGAAAAGGAAATCATTGCAGCGTAAAAGTGAGAAGTGTATATTTGTTGGTTATTTTGAATATGTCAAAGGTTATAGACTTCTTCAAACACATTGTAATGAAATTATTATTATAAGAGATGTTAAATTTGATGAAAATATCTTGGCCTGTGAGCCTAATTCGACATGTGTGTCTTATTTGGCCTACGATCCTAATTCGGTGGTTGTGCCTTATTCATCCTATGAGCCATGTTCAACATTTGTTCCTTCTTCTATTCTAGTTTCTTATTTAGATTATGACAATGAGGATGAAAATCCACCTCCGCCTGCTCACCTTCCTCCTGATGATTCCTTTGAACTTGAACCAACACCAACTCCACTGCTTCCTAGATGGGTCCATTCAACACGAGAAGCAATTGGTGATCTTGTCAGTGATCCTTCATATCAACATCATGCACGTTCACAGTTACAGCGAGCCTCTTCTCTTTTGGATGAAGTTTCAGACACTCATGATCCAAAGACATTTGCAGAAACTTCAGGTCATCCAGATTGGGATACAAAAATGAATGAAGAGTATTGTTCTTTAATGGAAAACGATACTTGGGATCTTGTAACTCTTCCAAAAGGAAGAAAACTTGTCAGATGTAAATGGGTCTATAGAACTAAATATGCATCAGATGGAAGTATTGAAATACACAAGGCTTAGTTAGTTGCCAAAGGATTTTCCCAAGTTGATGGAATTGACTATAATGAAACCTTTTCCCCTGTAGCCAAAATTAATTCCAACTTACTTGTTCTTGCCCGTGTTGCCTCACATAAATGGGAGTTCCATCATATGGATGTTAAATCTTCCTTCTTGCACGGAGATTTGCAAGAAGAAATCTACATGGAACAACCTCCTAGCTATGTCCAAAATGACTCTAGGCTTGATTGTCTCCTTAAGAAATCTCTTTATGGTCTCAATCAAGTTCCCTGAGCTTGGTATGCCAAAATGGACAACTTTCTTATTGCCACTAGATTCTCTAGATGCCATTCTGATCCTAATGTATATACCAAGAAAGTAGGAATTCATCTCATAATCCTTGTCCTTTATGTTGATGACCTTATCCTTACTGGTAGTGACTTAAAACTTTTAAAACATGTGAAAACTAGCCTTAAGAAGAAATTTGAAATGACAGACTTAGGATTTTTGCACTATTTCCTTGGCCTCCAAGTTTTGCAAACCAATGCAAAAATTTTTCTTTCCCAGTCTAAGTATGCTTCTGACCTTCTTCGTCACTTTCACATGGACGATTGTAAACCAACCCCTTCTCCCTTCCAGTTTGGAGTCAAGATTACTGCCACCTGTACTCCCTCTCGAAGTTGATGCCACCCTATACCGCCAATTAGTTGGTAGCCTCTTATACTTGACTCATACATGTCCTAATCTTTCCTTTGTTGTTGTTCTTGTTTCCTAGTATACACAAACACCCCATGAAATCCATTGGAAAGCAGCTAAAAGGATACTTCGCTATGTTCGTTGTACAATTCAGTTCGGGATACATTACAGTTCAGGGGGGGACTTCTTTATTGGTTGGTTTCACTGATTTAGATTGGGCTGGTGACCCTGATGATCAGAAGTCTACTGTCAGTTATGTTTTCAGACTTGGTTCAGGACCTGTCACTTGGGCCTATAAGAAACAACAAGCTATTTCACTTTCTTCAGCAGAAGCAGAGTACCGAGCAGCGGTAAATGCAAGTTAGGAAGCCTTGTGGCTTCGAAGGATCCTTTTAGATTTTGGATTCCAACAGTATCATCCGACCAACATTTTGTGCGACAATCAAAGTGCCATCAAGATCGCCAAAGACCCAGTTCAACATCAGTGTAGAAAACACATCGAGCTACACATGCACTTCATCGAAAAGCTCATTCATGATCAAGTTATTGAAGTGCTCTTTTTCCCTAGAGAAGATCAAGTTGTAGACATTTTCACAAAGTCTCTTACAGAAGAGAAATTTTCCAAATTTCGATCTATGTTAGGAGTTCAGGAAGTTGTCATTAAGGGGGGATAGGCTCTAATGCCTCCTTCCTTCTCCTATTGTGTCACCATTGTAAATCCTTCAATCCCATCCCAAGTTGTTCTTAAGGGGGGATGTTAGTATATTTAGACACTTAGGAGTTAGTGAAGATCTACTTTGTCTAATGTGTCATTAGGTAAAAATGTGTTTCTTAGTCTGTTTCTTTAGTATGCATTAGTATGCATTTGTAGTTAGGAAATCTAACGGTCACGTTATGTTCCCGACATAGTGTGATCTGACGGTTCATACTCTCCTCGATATTAACAGACATTGATCAATGGATTAACACCCGATTGGTCCATGATCTATATTTAAATAGCATGGAGGGTCATTTGTCGATGAATGATTATGATAAAATCCTTTGTAAAATATCTCTGTAATCTTTTTCTTTTTCATTAATAAACTGCTCCAAGTGGTCGCATTGGTTGGGGCCGTGGATGTTTCCCCATAGGGGTTTTACCACGTGAAAACATTGGTGTGTTGATATTTGATATGTTTATGTGAGTGGTTATTGAAGGTGTTCGTCCTCTGTTTAAATACTTGTGTTTTTGAACAAAAACGAGTGAAGAAAGAGACGTAAAAATCCAAATAGAGCTAGAGCAATGATTGATAAAAAAATTAAAGATACCATTTAAACTCAAATAGAGGATACATTCTTAGGGTTCAAAAGTGAATTGTAGACAATGAGGGATAGGATTCAAGAAATGGAAAAACATAAACAATCAACCCAAGAAGAGGGGGTTGAATAAAATCACAACTTGAGAGATAGGATTAAAGAGATAGAAGAAAAACTAATTGTCGGCAACGGTCCAGAACCCTCACGGTTCCACCCTGCTCACACCAGGACCTTCTCTCACTTCAGGCCCTAAGAGTCAATTGCTCTCACAACTCCTCTCAGGAGTCTTTGTCACCCACAGGATACTCCTCGGCAATCTCCTTTTCGCATATCGGGAGATCGGGCTTCGCGATTTCGCGAATCCTGTTGACACAATTCTCGTGCAAATCAAAACCCCGAACCCCGATGGTCAACGGGTCAACGCTTTCTTGCATCAGGAATTTCCCTATCGGGAAATCGGCGATGGTGGTGTCATGATTCACTCGCCTCGCAAATCACCGAACCCCGAATCTCTGGCACGTGTCCTCGCTGCCAACACTTGGACCCCACACACCCGTGGAACTCGGGAAACTGCCAATCGGGAATTCGCGACTTCCGCCGCACCGTTTCATAGGAACTACCAAGTCCCAAGCACCGAAATCCCGATCCCACGTGGATTCCACTAACACATGTGGTCCCACTCAGCCATGTCACTTCCTTCCCTCGTGCGATCGGGGATCGCGATATCGCGATTTCTTCTGTCGCGAGTCTTTTGCATTGGGAAATCCCGAATGCCGAAACCCCGAATCTCTGGATTCGCGCCACCTGTCTCTACTTTGATCGATGGCTCTCATCAATTTGGGAAATCGCGTTTCGCGATTTCACGAGGTATGAACCTCTTACCCCACCAAACTCCGAACGCCGAAACTCTAAAGTCCGACTTCCCGGGATCGTGCGCCACCTATCCTCCTAACGATCGACGGCTCCCGTTAACTCGGGAAATCGCTACTCGCGATTTCAGCGAGCACGAACTCTCGCCTTATCAAATGCCGAATCCCGATATGCCGATATCCGATGGCCGGTTCCCTTCTGCGCCTAGGGGTTAAATCCCGTGCAGCTTCTTCACGATCCGACGGTCAGCGGGGTTTCGCGAACTTCGCCTGCGAATTCCAACCGTTGGTTTCTTCTCCTGGAACATTTCCTTCCGCTCCAAAACTCAGCCTCGATTCTAATCTCTCCTGGGTCTATTCCAATAGTAGCACGAAAGAACTATCCCTCCTGAGCTTGATTTCTCTCGGACCTCTTCAAAGGAAGATTTTTGGTCTCCATTCCCCTTGCGGTTACGACCTCGCGCATAAAATCACTCGCCTCCTGAGTTTTCTCTTTGAATTCTTAAAGGATTGGATTGACCCCTAAACTCTCCTTGCGAAGTCCTTGCGCACAAAGCTCTATCTGTCCTGAGCTTCTCCTGTAGCTTCGACCTCTACAGAAGCTCAATTCTTCTGCTCTTTCTCCCACAGATGGAGAATATCGACGCCTTCCTGGATCCTTGCTCAAGCAACCTCCGTGCTGAGTCTTTCTGGGTATTTAGCAACCCAATACAGGTCCCTCAGTGGGCTCTGCTTTTTCGCTCCAGAAGTCCAAGGGTTCTTCCTCCTATGCTTGCCTGCACATTTTCCCAATGCCCTCCTGACGGAGTCTCTTCTCCTCTTTCACAGAACACTCAACAGTTCTTTCTCCCTGTGCACTTATGCACTCGCTCGATGCCCTCCTGGTAGAGCTCCCACAGAATCCTCAGCAGACTTCGGCTCCTTCCGAACTCACAACAGAGTTCCTTCCTTACACACACTCGATACCCTCTTGGTAGAGTTTCTACAGAACTCCTCAGAGGTTCTATTTACAACAGTGTCTCAGCTACACTGCTTTGACTATTGAGGTGTTCAGTAACCCCAAAAGTCCTCCTTCTATATGAATGGTTGACTCCAAAGCTGGTGCTTTCAGCACGTCTTTTTCTGACTCCTCACGAGTTCAGAAGTGCCTCTCCATGCACCGGTATTCAGAGTCTCAACACTCTATCACGCCGTCATGGCATGAAACCTCAAAGACCTCTCAAACCTGAAATCAAACACACTCCCTGCAAAGGCATAATAACAACATATAATTACAGCATAAGGGAAATACTTACAGGCACACACATAAACAAAATATCATGCAGGAAAAACTGCTCTCTATTTATATATTAACAATTGACAAAATGCCTGTATTTTTACTAGGTGTTCTCGATCTCTCCTCAGCTCTACATGCATTCTATCTACATGTACCTCTCCTCTCTCAAAATGAGATCTCTCTATCTCTTTTACCTGAGGTGCTCTTTTGCGCTTCCCCTCCAGGATTTACCTACTCTAATTAATTTACAATCAATTACAATAAATGGGTTGTCTAGTCTGCTATCCAGAACTAGATCTCAGCCAGATCTACCATAAAGGTCGATCCTAAACACCGCCTATATAAGCACGGCTTCCTATGGCTCACCGGCCTAAACCATTTAATTACATTCAATACAAATATAAATGAGGTTGCGCCTCCCTTTATTCTTTGAATGCGTGCATTCTGACGTGGCTGGCTAGCTGGCATGGAGAGATGCTCCTGCATCATACTCCACAGCTGCAAAAATCATGAGCTCCTGCTCATGAGCTTCCCCTGTAATTGTTGGAATCCACCTGGGTCCCAGACAAGTCTTTGGAGCTTTTCATTTGCTCCATTTTGTTGTTGTTGTTTCCGCTGCGCTGCTGCTGCTGTCTTTTCTCTGCCCAGCTTCTCTTCACTGGAAATCTGCGCTGACCTCAACATCAGCCTTCTGATGTCCTCTATCTCTCGGTCCAGCTGCTCCTGTGGCTGGCCTTGCCTTTGCAGTATCCTCTGCTGCAAAATATTTTGACCATCGGGCAGATCATCATGATCTCCCATGTCATCTTTTTCATCTTCATCTGTGGCCTTCAATCGCCACTTTACTGCAGCCTTCAGTTCTACAGTTTCTTCCTGACT
>ML790120.1:949320-980646 GCA_009831015.1 Picea engelmannii | reverse complement strand
ATCATCATGATCTCCCATGTCATCTTTTTCATCTTCATCTGTGGCCTTCAATCGCCACTTTACTGCAGCCTTCAGTTCTACAGTTTCTTCCTGACTGACCTGCTGCTCAGTCATCCTCTTTTCAGTCAGTTCTCTTGCTGGCTCTGGATTGTTCAGCCAATCCTTCAGCATCTCCATCTCCATCTCCCATGGAGTAATAAATGTTCCTGCCTGCTCCTCGGCACCCTTTGCTGCTAGCCTTAGTGCTACAACTTCTTTCCCTTCTTCTGCAACTTCCCATGTTGCAGTCCTTTCAGCTCCACGACTGTAAATACTGAGCCATTCCTCAGAATGCTCATGTTCCTCTTTTTCTCCCACTTGAGCTTTTGCTGTCAGCTTCAGTTCTTCAGCTTGCTGGCTGAAATTTTTGAGTTGTCCCTTCGAACACTCATTCTTCTTTGCATTTGCTTGGGCAGTCCCAAATGCCTGCTCTAACTCTTCTGCTTCAACAGTCATCTCCAACTGTGACTGCTCAGCTATTGCTGCATGTACAACAGAATTTTCTGCCTCCTCCTGGGCATATGGTAGGAATATTGAAACTCCCCCAATCATCAGTATACGATCCTGATGTTCCTCATCTCCTGTCAGCTTCATCTGTTGATTTTCTTGCGAGATTATATGCTCTGTTAGCTCTCCTGGTTGATCCTGACTTCTCAAATAATCCCTGCCCATCTGGCCGTATGGGATGCTTCCACTGCTGCTTCCTTGGCAGATTATGAGATCAACCGATCCCATCTTCATCAGCAGCCTTTGCTGAATAGAAATCTCCCTCGAGTCCAAGAGACTCTCAGACAGTCTCAATTTTTCATCCCTGCCCTCCAGGAAGCTTAGTATGCTTCTGCTACCCTCTTGGCAGTCTTCGAGACCTCGCAGAGATCTCTGATCAACGCCCAAATGGCCATTTGAAATTCCTTGGCTGTCCTCACGACAGTCTTTGAGATCCTCAACCGATCCCAATTCGTTGCCCTCCTGGCAAACTGGAATTTCTTCCTTTCTGCCCAACCGGCAGTATTTGAAACCATCAGCTGATTCCAATTTATTCCAATCCTCATCATCATCATCATCATCATCGCTATCGAGACTTTGTCCTGTCTCTGGCCAATAGTAACAAATCATGTCTTCTTCTATGGCCCTGGGGTTCTCAGCATACCTCGACCATCTTTTCAACAGCCTACGCTGTCTTATGGCCATCAGCTGCTTGAATGGCCATTTCACTTTTTCCTTCTCCATTGGCAATTCGCGCAGTCGTCTCCTCCTTCTATCCTGCCTCATCCGCAGTTCCATATTCTCTATGTCTGCTTTTAATTCATAGAGGTCTCTAGTCATTTTTGCTTCCTCTGCAAGCTTTTCTGCCTTACTTTTCTTCCTATGGCCCTCAGTAGCCATTTTGCCGTGTCTATCTATCTCCTCGACAGATCTGCTGCTGTCACTCCAGTAATCCTGAGTGCTCAACTTCCTTCTACAGTCTCCCTCTGACTGTCTACGGACTGCTACCTCCGGAAAGCAAGTCCCCACAGAGTTCTCAGCACGCTGTCTTCCTTCACCTGCAACATACAGATGAAATCCCGCTCTGATACCACTCTGACGCAAGTCGTGAGTATCAGAGTGTTTCCTCTTTCTCCTTCTCTTCTCTCGCCTGCAATATACAGAAAATACTTAATATCTCTGATACCACCTTGACGGAAACGGTCCAGAACCCTCACGGTTCCACCCTGCTCACACCAGGACCTTCTCTCACTTCAGGCCCTAAGAGTCAATTGCTCTCACAACTCCTCTCAGGAGTCTTTGTCAACCACAAGATACTCCTCGGCGATCTCCTTTTCGCATATCAGGAGATCGGACTTCGCGATTTCGCGAATCCTGTTGACACAATTCTCGTGCAAATCAAAACCCCGAACCCCGATGGTCAACAGGTCAACGCTTTCTTGCGTCAGGAATTTCCCTATCAGGAAATCGGCGATGGTGGTGTCGTGATTCACTCACCTCGTAAATCACCGAACCCCGAATCTGTGACACGTGTCCTCGCCGCCCAGACTTGGACCCCACACACCCGTGGAACTCGGGAAACCGCCGACCGGGAATTCGCGACTTCCGCCGCACCGTTTCATAGGACCTACCAAGTCCCGAGCATCGAAATCCTGATCCCACGTGGATTCCACTAACACATGTGGTCCCACTCAGGCATGTCACTTCCTTCCCTCGTGCGATCGGGGATCGCGATATCGTGATTTCTTCTGTCGCGAGTCTTTTGCATTGGGAAATCCCGAATGCCGAAACCCCGAATCTCTGGATTCACGCCACCTGTCTCTACTTTGATCGACGGCTCTCGTCAATTCAGGAAATCGCGTTTCGCGATTTCACGAGGTATGAACCTCTTACCCCACCAAACTCCGAACGCCGAAACTCTAAAGTCCGACTTCCCGGGATCATGCGCCACCTGTCCTCCTGACGATCGACGGCTCCCGTTAACTCAGGAAATCGCTACTCGCGATTTCAGCGAGCACGAACTCTCGCCTTATCAAATGAAAAATCCCGATATGCTGATATCCGATGGCCGGTTCCCTTCTGTGCCTAGGGGTTAAATCCCGTGCAGCTTCTTCATGATCCGACGGTCAGCAGGGTTTCACGAAATTCGCCTGCGAATTCCAATCGTTGGTTTCTTCTCCTGGAACATTTCCTTCGGCTCCAAAACTCAGCCTCGATTCTAGTCTCTCCTGGGTCTGTTCCAACAGTAGCACGAAAGAACTATCACTCCTGAGCTTGATTTCTCTCGGACCTCTTCAAAGGAAGATTTTTGGTCTCCATTCCCCTTGCGGTTACGACCTCATGCATAAAATCACTCGCCTCCTGAGTTTTCTCTTTGAATTCTTAAAGGATTCGATTGACCCCTAAACTCTCCTTGCAAAGTCCTTGCGCACAAAGCTCTATCTGTCCTGATCTTCTCCTGTAGCTTCGACCTCTACAGAAGCTCGATTCTTCTGCTCTTTCTCCCACAGATGGAGAATATTGACGCCTTCCTGGCTCCTTGCTCAAGCAACCTCCGTGCTGAGTCTTTCTGGGTATTCAGCAACCCAATACAGGTCCCTCAGTGGGCTCTGTTTTTTCGCTCCAGAAGTCCAAGGGTTCTTCCTCCTATGCTTGCCTGCTCATTTTCCCAATGCCCTCCTGACGGAGTCTCTTCTCCTCTTTCACAGAACACTCAATAGTTCTTTCTCCCTGTGCACTTATGCACTCACTCGATGCCCTCCTGGCAGAGCTCCCATAGAATCCTCAGCAGACTTCGGCTCCTTCCGAACTCACAACAGAGTTCCTTCCTTACACACACTCGATACCCTCTTGGTAGAGTTTCTACAGAACTCCTCAGAGGTTCTGTTTACAACAGTGTCTCAGCTACGCTGCTTTGACTATTGAGGTGTTCAGTAACCCCAAAAGTCCTCCTTCTGTATGAATGGTTGACTCCAAAGATGGTGCTTTCAGCACG
Source organism: Picea engelmannii (assembly GCA_009831015.1). NCBI lineage: Eukaryota > Viridiplantae > Streptophyta > Pinopsida > Pinales > Pinaceae > Picea > Picea engelmannii. The sequence continues at coordinate 977,126 of ML790120.1, read as the reverse complement.
TCTTTGTCTAACTCCTCACGAGTTCAGAAATGCCTCTCCATGCACCGATATTCAGAGTCTCAACACTCTGTCACGCCCTCATGGCATGAAACCTCAAAGACCTCTCAAACCTGAAATCAAACACACTCCCTGCAAAGGCATAATAAAAACATATAATTACAGCATAAGGGAAACACTTACAGGCACACACATAAACAGAATATCATGCAGGAAAAACTGCTCTCTATTTATATATTAACAATTGACAAAATGCCTGTATTTTTACTAGGTGTTCTCGAGCTCTCCTCAGCTCTACATGCATTCTATCTACTTGTACCTCTCCTCTCTCAAAATGAGATCTCTCTATCTCTTTTACTTGAGGTTCTCTTTTGCGCTTCCCCTCCAGGATTTACCTACTCTAATTAATTTACAATCAATTACAATAAATGGGCTGTCTAGTCTGCTATCCAGAACTAGATCTCAGCCAGATCTACCATAAAGGTCGATCCTAAACACCGCCTGTATAAGCACGGCTTCCTATGGATCACCAGCCTAAACCATTTAATTACATTCAATACAAATATAAATGAGGCTGCGCCTCCCTTTATTCTTTGAATGCGTGCATTCTAACGTGGCTGGCTAGCTGGCATGGAGAGATGCTCCTGCATCACTAATCGACAATTTGACCCTCATTAATATGGAAAACAAATTGGATATCAAACTCATCAAAGAGAAAATCAATAAGCTAATTGAACTGGACCATAAGCGTAACAAAAGAGCCTTGAACCTCATAATTTTTGGTATAAAATAACAACAAGAGGAGGATAGGCTAGCAATAGTAAAAGAAGAATTAAATAATAAATCATAAATTGATACAACTTACCTCATAGAAGCAAAGAGTCTAGGAAACATAATTGATCACAAAGATAGGTTGATTTGTGTCAAAGTAAGTTGTAATGACCATAAATATAGCATACTTAGTAAATCTTCGAGCTTAAAAGGGTCAAGAATATTTATAAATGAAGAACTCATTCTCGAAGACCAAGTTGAATTAAGGAAGGAAGTTCAAAAGGTAAAAGAAGCCAGGAAAGAAGGAAAATGGGCAATAATTAAAAATCGAAAAGATATTGTTAGGGATAGAGACCAGAAGGATAATTGAATAGGAATTTGGGACACTCAAGATCCTTTTTTGGAACTGTCGTGACTTTCCATGGTGTAAAGGTCCTATGATAAGTTGGATCCGGAGTGATATTGATATTATTTGTGTAGTTGAAACTTGGGAGCATGAGGATTCTAAGGTCCCTAACATAGAATGATTTGTCTTGTGGTCGACATGGAACAAAAAATCCCACCATAGAGGGATAGGAGGCATATCTTGTTATATTAGAAATAACATTTCTCCTCACATTCAACTTCATAAGATTGACCCTCTCAGTCAATACATTTGGATATAAATTTCAGACACCAATGCTAAGAAGATGTATATAGCAATTTCCTATTTTGCACCTATTAATTCTACTTTTTATAACAAAAACAATCTAGATAACAATTTTCCCGATAATAATTTAGAACTTGATATTTATATTTTGAAAAAGGAAGGTAATATCCTCCTGCTAGGAGACTTTAATGCAAGGACTGCAACTAAACAAGAAACTCTTTTAATTACTGATTCCAACCATAATCCTTTATGACTAGATGAGGACCTTGTTTTATATAATAGAAACAAAAGAATCTTTGAAGACCTAATTGAGAATTTGTTTAGTACTGAGTTTGTCAATCTCTGCAGCTCTCAAGACCTAATAATTTGCAATGGATTAATGAAGTGGCCAAACTCCAACTAGATGACTTGTATTCATGGGCTAGGTAGTAGTGTTGTGGATTATGTGATATCTGATATCCCCATTTCCAACCAAATAACAACTTTTGACCTTTTAAATGACCATGAACCTGACTCTGATCATAAACCTTTAATCCTACCTCTAAACTTTTCCATGCATAGGAGCACCATTGAAGAGAATTCTCATAATCAAAGGAATTTTCTCTTTGACAAAAGTAAGTTGACATTTTCTTAAAGGGTTTAAATAGTAAATTAAATTTCTTAACTTATAAGGAAAACATTGAAGAAATCTATCATAATTTTACAACTACCCTTTCCACTTCTATTAACATGTTCTCTTTCGAGGTGTCTTATAAAAAGAATAATAGAACAACCAACCCTTGGTATGATAAAGAATGTAAAATTGCCAGGAAATCCATTAAGGATGATTCTAATAAGTCCTTAAAACTCGATAAGATCAATATGTACAAAGCCATAATTAAAAAAAAAAAAAAAGGTACTATATTAATAAAAGGAAAGAACAACTTTCACAACTATGTTAGATGGATCCTAAGAAGTTCTTGAACCAAATTTTAAACCGCAATACTAAAGAAAATAATAGGATTCCTTTAAGGGACTGTAATTCCTACCTTAAAAGTATATACGAGTTCTCTAATTCCATGTACACCATTCCTATTGTCCCTATAAAGGAAGAAGTTTTTTCTTTAGATGACATAGAGTTCGAGGTTAAGCGACTTGTAAATGGGAAAGCTAATGAAATTAAAGGCTACCAAGATGAAATTTTTAAAATTGGAGGGTCAATACGTATCCCTCAGATACACAAGCTCTTTAATTTAGCAGTCAAGTAGGGCTTCTATAAACCCTACACGTAAAGCTTCATTGTCCCCAGTTTTAAAAATGGCGATAGAAACATTCCCTCTAATTATAGGACCATTATGATTAGCCTGATTTTAGCCAAGCTTTATGGAATTATTTTGGAAAATAAGATTATCCTTTGGCTAGAAAGTCACGGTGAAAGAGCTAAAGTCCACGTCGGGTTTAGGAGATATCATTCAACTGTTGACTAGCTTGTTTCCTTTAAGATCATTTCAAAGGAGTTTGACAATGCTAACACCAATCTTTTTTGTTGTTTTGTTGACTTTAGAAAATATTTTGACATGGTTCCTAGGAAAAACATTTGGAATAGGTTGGAAGAGATAAAAGTGCCTCTCAATTTGAGGTATTCTACAATAAGGATGTATGATAACGTTATTTCTAAGTTTAAAAACACCTAGGGTTGGTCAAAAGAGATTAACTGCAATATCAGAGTCAAACAAGGTTGTCCTTTGTCCCCTTATCCTTTTTGGCATATACATTGAGAAGTTAGAATATTTCTTAGAAAAAGTAGGTTGTGTTGGCCCTACTCTCACTGGTACAACCATCAATATTATTATTTATACCGATGATATCGTTCGTATGGCAAGGAGTCCCCATGATCTTGAAAACCAACTAAGAATCCTCAAGGAGTTTTTCTCCAATATGGGTATGACTGTTAATACTGATAAGACTAAGGTCATGATTATTAAATCAAACAAGATCCCTTATGATACCTTTGTATATGACAAAAAAAACTTGGAGGAAGTGAATTCATACAAATATCTTGGAATTGTTATTCACCACAAACTCAATTGGAATTATAGTATTGAGAAAAGGATTATTGGGGGATGAAAAGATTATTATGGGCTTGAAAACAATTGTAAATCAGTTGATCTTTAGAGTTGGGATAAGAAGAAACTCCTATTTGAGACTCTTGTTGCACTTGTTATTCTTTATGGATTTGAAGTCTGGGGATATAGTATCTCTCGTGAATCTTGGAGAAAGATAGATAAAATACAAAATAATTTTATAACCTATAATCTCAAAATTAAATGAAATACTCCCTATCCCATCCTCGTCTTAGAAAAAAGTCTCTCCCCCATTGAGAGCATGGCTATGACTAGATACCTAATGTATAAGAACAAGTTAAACAACATGGAAGACAAGAGGCTACCTAAAATTTCTTCAAAATTGAGTCATAACCACCATCAAGGTAAGAGAGGATGGCCTAAAGATGCCCAGTCTTGGCTAAACTATTGGGGAATCATGGAAGACACCATTTTGTTGAATAAAGATATTATTAAAGAAAAACATCAAATCAAAATTTAATGAGAAAATGTGGTGTGATAAAGAGTTAGAGGAAAAAATAAAAGTAAGGTATTATAAGGATGTAATCAACCCGAATCTAGAAGATCAAAATTATCTGTCTGTTTTTCCAAGTGTAAAGAAAAAAATAAGCATTGCTAAGATAAGAACAAATTCTCACGAGCTCCATAGTGAAACTGGGCATTGGTCAATTCCTAAAATACCATGGGATGAAAGAGTGTGTCACCTTTGTGACACTAAGAAGGTTCAAGATGAAAAACATTTTCTCTTAGATTGTCTAGCCTATACCCATATTAGATCTCATTTTCCAAATATTTGTCACACTACCAACCTTCCTAACCTCTTAACTCAACAAAAGTATCATGATCTTGGAAAGCTTCTCTTAATGGTTTTCGAGCACAGAAACAAAATTCTAAATAATCACAAGTAAGCACTTACCCTCTTATGGTCTGATAGACCAATTCGGTCTTAGTGGACATTAATCATTATCATCATCAACAGTTATAAAATTTATTTTGTTAGTTCATATTTTTTTAATTTTAATTTATTGTATGATTTATGTTATACATTTCAATCATACTATATCATAATATATATTTTATTTTAAGTTTTCTTGGAATTAAACTATGTAAGAGATTTCTCTTATCTGTATGTTTTGAGTGGACACTCCACCCATCATATATAACACATAAAATTGAAAATGATCTTAGTGCAATTGACATAATGAACGTTAAATATCTTTCTCTCCTATGGCATAATATATATTACCATTTTAATGGTATTAATATAATTTAATATAGATACAAATTAATGCAAAGGAAGTTAAAAATATTGTTTTAATATAAACCTCCAAATTCACAACGACGACGACGACGATGATGATGATGATTAACGTCCACTAAGACCGAATTGATTTATGGGACCTTAAGAAGGTAAGGGATTACTTGCAATTATTTATAATTTTGTTTTTGTGCCCAATAAGCATTAAGAGAAGCTTTCCAGGATCACCATAGTTTTGTTGAGTTAAAAGATTAGGAAGGTTGGTAGTGTGACAAATATTTTGAAAATGAGATCTAATATGGGTATAGACTGGACAATTTAAGAGAAAATGATTTTCCTCTTCAACCCTCTTAGTGTCACAAAGGTGACACACTCTTTCATCCCATGGTGTTTTAGGAATTCACTAATGCCCAATTTCACTATGGAGCTCGTGAGAATTTGTTCTTATTTTAGCAATTCTTATTTTTTTTCTTTATACTTATCAAAACAAAGAGATGTTTTTTTATATTCTAGATTAGTTTTGGTTACCTCGTTATAATACCTTAATTTTATTTGTTCTCTAACTATTTATCAAACCACATTTTCTCCTTAAATTTTGATTTAATAATATTTTTAATAGTATCATTAATCTTCAAAATGATCTCTTTCATTATTCCCCAGTGGCTTAGCTAAGACCAAGCATCGTTATGCCATCCCCACTTGAGTAGAAGGTGGTTTTGACTGGAGTTTGAAGCAATTTTAGGAAGACTCGTGTCTTCCATGTTGTTTAACTTGTTCTTATACAATAGATATATATTTATAGTTGTGCTCTCAATGGGGGAAAGACTTTCCTCTAAGAGGAGGATAGGATAGGGCATATTTCCTTTAATTTTGATATTATAGGTTATAAAATTATTTTGGATGTGCTATATCTTTCTCCATGACTCTATAGAGATATTGCATCTCCAAACTTTTCATCCATATAGAATAACAGGATAGTGCATCCCCAAACTTTGAATCCATATAGAATAATAAGAGTAAAAAGAGTCCCAAATAGGATTTTTTTCTTAACCCATATCCAAAGATTGGCTGATTTACAATTGTTTTCAAGCCCATAATAAGCTTTCCATCCTCCATTTATCCTTTTCTCAATGTTATAATTCTAGTTGAGTTTGTGGTGAATATCAATTCTAAGATATTTGTATGAATTCACTTCCTCCAAGTTGTTGTTTTCATATACGAAAGTATCATATGCGATCGTATTGGATTTAATGGTCATGCCTTTTGTTTTGTCAGTATTAACAATCATAACCATATTGGAGAAAAAATCCTTGAGGATTCTTAGTTTCTCTCCAAGATTGCGGGGACTCCTCACCATAGGAACGATATCATCAACATAAAGAAGAAGATTGATGACTATACCAGTGAAAGCTGGGCCGACACAACCTACTTCTTCCAAACAAGTTTCTAACTTGTCAATAAATATGCCAAAAAGGGTAGGGGGCAAGGGAAAACCTTGTCTGACTCCAATTTTGTAGCTAATTTCTTTTGACTAGCTCTCAATGTTCTTAAACTTGGCGATAATGTCCTATTACAAACTTATTGCAACAACCCTCAACTCTAAAGAAACTTTTATCTCTTCAACCCTCAACAACTCTTAAAATCGAAAGTCAACAAAGCAACAAAAAAAAAAATGGATTTAGTATTGCAATGACCCTAAACCCTAAACGTGACAAGATTATCCTAAGGATGATACGGTGGTCAAAAATTGAATGATAATTTCAAATTTGTATACTTTAACATATAGTTTATTTATATAAAATTATTATCCATATACATGTTAATTTAATAATAACTAATTGAAATTATAAAATAGATGAAAATTTATATATTAATTAATCATCGTCACCATCAATAAGTTAAAATAATTTCTTAAAATGTCATTTTAGAATTTATATTTTGAAAACATTAATGTACATATATGTAATTCTGATTTTCAACAGTACTTAAAATGATTTTTAATAAAAACAAATTCCAAATATTTTAAATTTAAATATAATATATAATAATATTAATATTAATAGATTATCTAAATGTAATAACCATTTATTTTCGTATTTTAATTTAGATGAATGAAAAACTTCAATTATTTTTTAATTTGAATATTTTATTTTATATTTCATAACTTTGTTTTTTTTAAATAAAATTAATATTCTTAAATATATATATTTTTAAATATTTTTATTTAATTTTTTTAAATATATAGTGAGTAATTAATATCTTGAATTTAATTTTACATCTAACAAATGTTTATATTAAAAATTTGAATAAACCTATAAAATAATGAATAAAAATATTATATTAAAAATTTGAATAAACCTATAAAATAATGAATCAAAAATATGATTCAAAATGTATTTTTTTTTATTTCAAAATTTCTATTATTATTATTATTATAACCATTTTAAACATTATTTTTTTTGTTTGTGGCTACGTGATTAACTTGTGGCTTGAGAAACCCCGATTAAGGGGGATCACACCCGGTCTGAGCCACACCAACCATTAACATGATTGGATTTTTTTGTCCCCGCAGGTTTCGAACCGATGACTTTAACGTCACGGAGTGACTTAACAACACACTCCGTCACCAAGTGTCCTACACCTCGAGGACACCACCATCATCATCATCATCATCATCATCATCATCATCATCATCATCATCATCATCATCATCATCATCATCATCATCATCATCATCATCATCATCATCATCATCATCATCATCATCATCATCATTAAACTTTATTATTTATTTAATATTAATTTTGATTTTAAATAAAAATAATGAATATTATCACGAGATGGGTGATGACTAAATGGAATGGGAGGTATGCAAACCATGAGTCTTGATTAAGCTTGCACTAATTGTAGCTAAGTTTTTTTCGGCCATCCTTCCGTGATAAGCATTTATAACTTTTATATGGTAAAATGATTGGGAATTATTCAATCTTTGGCTCATAACTTTTTTTATTAGTCATTACTCCATAATATTAAAAAGTAAAAGGTTATAAGTTTTGTCTAATTATTTTAAGTTTTGGTTTTTGTTGAATAGTCACATAAAGTTGGAAGAAATCGTAATTTTTGATAGTTTGAATTGTATTTTTGAATGCATAAATTTATTCATTATGTTCAAAAACTCGCCACTCAAATATGCAGATACAATATTTTCTCATTGGATTTTGAGCAAAATTAAACAAAAAAAATGCCTGAAAAAAAAAACAAAATTTAAAATGTTTTAACTACACCAATATATATATATATTATCATTTAAATAATTTTTTCAAATTAAGCAATAAAATAAATTAATTTTTTTGTTTGCTAGTTTGTCCTAGCCCATGGCTAAGAAATCATGACTCAGGGGCATCTAAGCCGTCAAAAGCATCTCACCCGTGGATCCCACCCCACCAACCCTTAACATGGCTGGATTTTTTGTTTAGCCACACCAACCCTTAACATGGCTGAATTTTTTGTCCCTCGAGGTTTCAAACACGAAGTGCCCTAACATCACACTTTATATTTTAAAATTAATAAAAAATTGAAAACCAATATCATCCACAACTAAAAACAGCCCCTCAGACAACTTTCTTCTTTACCTATAATATTTTAAAATTTGTAAATGTGAATAGATTAATCACAATTCAAACAATCTCTTAAATTTTAAAGTTTAAAAGTAAGTTAAACAACCTCCTTATATCTAATATTTTTTTGTTTTTAAAATTTATTAGAAATAGTGAAATTAAGTGCCTAAATATTTTTTGTTTTTAAAATTTATTAGAAATCTGTGAAATCAAGTGCCTTAATTCACAATTCAAGCAATCCCTTAAACTTCAACAACCTCATATATATATATAATTTGTATTTTCTTTTCTTTTTTTAAGTTATTTGATCTTTACCTTGAACAAATGTATATATTTTAAGGAACTAAATGAATAAACTTAAATCTCAAAATTAATCTTAAATTTCAAAATTTTAATTCCAAATAATTGAAAAAATTAATTAAATTAAATTAAAATTTTAATATTTTTTTAAAATTTAAATATTTAATAAAGTATTTAACCGTTCTTCATTTAAATATTAAAATTTCTGTAATAAATATTTATTAAAAAACAACTTACTTTTCCGATAGAATATTCTATTTTGTTACATTTTTTAAAGGATTACTTCACCTCTTGCGCTTTGTAATTTTTCTTGGAAAATCTTATGTGATCCTTTTAAGCATTTAAAAAAATTAAATATAAAATTTGTTCATAAATTTTAATTATAAATAATTTTTGAAAATTCTTATTTTTTAAGAATTTCAAATATTAAAGAAATTCCTCAAACCCTTACCCTTAATTATTAAGGTTGTACGAAGTGGCTTCTTGAAATGAACTTTTATTTTTGTGGGTGAGAAGAATGTGTATCATCCCATTTTTATAAACAAAAATAAATTAGGATAATAACTTCCTTAAAACTTACTTTAGAGTAACTTGAAGAAAGTAAAGTTAGTATTATTGTTAAGTTAATCATTTATTTTTGAATTTATTTGGAAAAATTATAATCTTTCATTATATTTTTTTCAATTTCTTTTTTGAAGAAGTGAGTATATGAGGGTGATGGTGCATAAATTTAATATGAAAAAAACATGTTAATTTCCTTTTTAAAGAAGTGAGTATATGAAGGTGATGGTGCAGAGATTTAATATGAAAAAAACATGTTAATGGGTTAGTATATGAGGGTGGGGGATTCAATATGAGAAAAACATGTTAAGGGATGAATATTTAACATGTTTTACTCATATTAAATCCCCTCACCCTAACATGTTTTTCTTATAATTAAATATCCTCATCCCCACACTTATATTAAATCTTTCATTCAAACATGTTTTTCTCATATTAAATATTATAACATGTTTTTCTCATATTGATGATGATGATGATGATTAATGTCCACTAAGACCGAATTGGTCTATCAGATCTTAAGAGGGTAATTGATTACTTGTGATTCTTTAGAATTTTGTTTTTGTTCTTGAAAACCATTAAGAGAAGTTTTCCAAGTTCACCATACTTTTGTTGAGTTAAGAGGTTAGGAAGGTTGGTAATGTGACAAATATTTTGAAAATGAGATCTAATATGGGTATAGGCTGGACAATCTAAGAGAAAGTGTTTTTCATCTTCAACCTTCTTAGTGTCACACATGTGACACACTATTTCATCCCATGGCATTTTAGGAATTGACCAACACCTAGTTTCACTATGGAGCTCATGAGATGTAAAGCCTAACTTTTTCAGGGCTCAAAAATAAACAAATGTTTTCTATAATCTCCTACTGAAATCACTGAATTTAGTTTATAATTTCTTTCATTATTTTCTTATACCAGGTATAAACAACAACAACATATTAATGATAACAACATAACAACAACAACAACAACAACAACAATAACATAATAACAACAACATAATGATGACAAACCAATTGGTAAAATACTTACCTCCTATAATATTCCAGATAAAAAAAGTATGCAGAACAAAAATAAATAGCTAGAAATGGAAGATGAACAACAATATAACCATAACAACACCACAATAATACCAAAATGATGTTAGAATAATACCAGAAAGAACACTTTGATTACTGAGAGAAACATTCACTTGCCTCTTCGAGGGGGAAACCTCCAGTAGAGCAGAGCTCTATTAAAATAATATCCAAGAAAAGAGTTCTCATACCCTCAACTCATATTTATACTAAATATGTCTATCAAAAGAACCATCTAGAGGAAGATCCTTTTAGAAGTACAAGCTTCTATTAGGCCTTCTTACATTGGACTTATTATTCCTTATTGCTAGGCCTTATTAATATTGACCTTATTACATGGAAATATATTATTCTACCTATGTGAGGGGTTAGGTACCTAACATGTCCTCCCCCTTAAAAACAACCTTGTCCTCAAGGCTTGAGATGGGGAAATTACTGCAGAATGGTAGTTGGTTCCCAAATGGCATATGCCAGAGTTGTATCTTTCCAATAGACTAACACTTCCTTGATGGTTCGCTGACGCAGTCGACGCTCATGCTGGTCCAAAATTTCTTGTGGTTGTAGCCAAATGGAGCCTTGTTCGTCCAACTCGGGAAGGTTGGTTTGAGTTTGGCACTTAGTTCTAATCACCTTCTTTAAGAAGGAAACATGAAAAATAGGATGGAGCTTAGAATGACTAGGAAAAGCTAACTGATAGGCCACCTATCCCACATGCTTGAGAATGGTAGAAGGACCATAAAATTTGGGTGCCAGTTTCTGACAATGGTCAGCCTTGAGGGAATTTTTCTTGTAAGGTTGCAGTTGAAGAAACACCTAATCCCCTTCTACAAATTGACGTTCAGATCGACATTGATCTACTTGTTGCTTCATGCGATTATGGGCCATGAACAAATTCTCTTTGAGGATACGGAGAATAGCCTCTCAAACTATAAGCATTTGTTCAACCTCCTGGACCTTCAAGACACCTGGAAAATATGAAAGAACTGAAGGTGGTTTTTTTCCATATACTGCTTCAGAAGGAGTCGTGCACGTAGTTGTATGGTACAAAGTGTTGTACCACCATTCAACTAGTGGTAATAATTGAGCCCACTGATTCTTCATTTTCGATGAAAAACACCTCAAATATGTTTCCAAACATTTGTTGACAACTTTAGTTTGACCATCAGTCTAGGGCTGATAAGCTATGATGAGATGTAATTGGGTGCCTTGTATTTTAAACAGTTCTTGCCAAAAATTGCTAGTGAAAGTTGGGTCACGATAAGAAACAATAGAATGTGGCATGCCATAATGGGTGTTGAAGAGCACATAAATGAGCATACTTAGAAAGACAATCAACTACCACCATGATGCCTGATTTATTTCCCGATTTAGGTAATCCTACAATAAAATCCATTGACATATCCCTCCAAATAGAAGGTGGAATCAGAAGCGGTTGTAGTGTGCTAGGAGATTTGACTGATTCTCCCTTGTTGCGTTGACACACATCATATTCAACTACAAAATTATGAACGTTTTGCTTCATACCCTCCCAGAAAAAAAAATGTTTGTCCCTGTCATAGGTTTTGGTAAACCCCAAGTGCCCAGTTGTCGGTGTAGCATGAAGCTCGGAAAGTACCGTGGATTTAATTTTTGACTGTTTACTTAAATACAAACGACCTTTGTATAGAAGCTCATCATTGATCCAGGAGTACCCTGAGGAAACTGGATAATTAGCTTGCAATTGTTGTATCATATGAGAACTTGTGGGATCGTGTAGCCATTCTTGGAGAACAACTTGGAGCCAATTTGGTACAATGAAAGAGAGAGAAAAAAGGGACCCTTCATCTTCATATTTTTGGGAAAGTGCATCAGCAACCACATTTTCTTTGTCTTTCTTGTAAATGATCTCATAATCATATCCAAATAGCTTAGTCACCCATTTTTGTTTCTTGGGGGAGGAAAGGAGTTGTTCCAGAAAATACTTGAGGCTTTGATGAACTGTCTTAATTTGGAAGCGTTTCCCCAATAGATAAGGGTGCCAAAGATCCACGACATGTAGAATAGATAACATTTCCTTTTCATAGATTGATTTGCCAAAATTTCTCTCAGATGGCTCTTTTATTGTAAAGGCTAAAGGTCGACCCTCTTGCATAAGGACATCGCCAATTCCTTTCCTGGAAGCATCACATTCCAGGACAAAGGTCTTTGTGAAATCATGCAGGGCCAGTTTTGGAGTGTTGCACATGGCCATCTTCAAGGTTTGAAAATCCTAAGCAGCTGCTGAAGTCTAGGTGAAAGAATTATTTTTAAGGAGTGTAGTGAGAGGTGTCACAATCTTTCCATAATTCTTAACAAAATTGCAATAATAGCCTGTTAAACCCAGAAATCCCTGCAATCTTTTGAGAGTCTTTAGGTGAGGCTAATCTTGCATAGCTTCAATATTTTTAGGATCCACCTTGACGTCGAACTTGCCAACAAGATTACCCAAGTACTCGAATTACGAGGTGCCAAAAGAACAATTATATTGTTTGAGGAAAAGTTGGTTCTAAGAGAGTAGATGGAGAACTTGATCCACATGAGCAAGATGGGTTGTCCAGGTTTTGTTGTAGCTCAGGATATCATCAAAGAAAAATAAGACAAAATGATGGAGAAAAGGACATAAGACATGATTCATGAGGCTATGTAAAGTGGAGGTTGCATTACACAAGCCAGAGGGCATCACCAAAAACTCATAGTGGCACTCATGATTTCTAAAGGTAGTCTTAGGAATGTTTGTCTCTTTCATGCAGATCTGGTGGTAGCCAGAAAAAAGATCAAGTTTAGTAAATAACTGGGCACCACTTAATTCATCCAATAGGTCATCAATGACATGAATGAGAAATTTGTCTTTAATGCTGAGTTTGTTGAGGCCACATAAGTCTGGACACATGTGCCAAGAACCTTCTTTCTTAAGGACCATGAACACAGGAGAAGAGTAGGGGCTTGTACTAGGGAAGATAACACATGCATTGAGCAGTTCTTGAACCATTTTCTCAATTTCATTTTTTTGGAAAAGAGGTGACGATAGGGACGGATATTGGGAGGAAGGATTCCTAGGACAAGGGGAATGGAATTATCATGAACACCAGGGGAAGGAGGGATTCCTTGGGGAGTGGAAAAAACCACTTTATTTTTAGAGAGGATGGATCAGAGGTCCTGCGACATAGAGGGTGTCTTAGTTGCTTGTATGGCATGGAGTTGGGCAATAATGATAGAATGATCCTTTTTGAGCATCTTTTTCATGTGATGGGAACTAATGATCTCCAGGGAACTAATGATCATGCCTTGGAACTTATATTGTTGTCCCTCCTGGTCGTATTGCATGGTTAATTCCTTAAAATCCATGAGAATGGGACCCAAAGTCCTTATCCATTCTGCACCCAAAACAATGTCACAACCACTCATGTCGATATAAAACATATGATATTTCAGGTGGTAATCACCAATTTGGAGACACACATTTTCACAACGCCCTCCACATTTCATGGACCCACCATTGGAAATCATGATTTCAAAATTATTGACTGCATGGATATAGCAATTAGTTTCTTGGGCAATGCAACAATGAATAAAATTAGGGTGCTTCAACTATAAACAAGAATCATGACCTTCTTATGCTTGATGTAACCAATAATCTTGAGGGTTTGGGGAGAAGAGAAGCCAGTGAGAGAATTTAGGAAAATGACCGGTTCTACTTCGGGAGGGGTTATGTCAGTGGGTTCAAGTGACATAGACATAAGGGGAGCCTCAACGTCCTCTTCTACAACATCCTCTGAGATGGCCATAAAAAACTTCCATTCCTTGCACTTGTGTCTCGAAAAATATTTGTCATCAAAATTATAACAAACTTGGCCTTTGAGTTGGCATTTAGCCATTTCGGCCCTGATCAATTTATGGATCTTTAGTGGAGTAGAAGGAGGAGTGGGAGTTACTGGTTTAGTGCGAGGAATAAAGGAGGGTTTTATGTTTTGAGAAGAGACAACATGTGTGCTTCCTTATCTCTTTTAGTAGCGTCCACCCAACTTTGAGGTCGAACCATGAGGACATGAGCACGAATCTCATCCTTGAGGCCACTGATAAAACATTCTCGGAAAAAAGCATCAGACATGCCCTCTGTATGAAAATCCAGTCTCTCAAAAGCATCTATAAAGTATTCCACGATGCTGGATTGTTTAAACTTTGTCAAACAACCTAAATGGTTGGTGTTAGTGTCAAAGTGTTCATAAAGCTCTGCCACAAATTGTGTCCAAGCCACATACCCTTGGCGAACATTTTTTCTCCATTCACACCATTGCCAATGTTCTTGATCTAGATGGAGAACACCATACCTGAGTTTGGTCAACTCATATGTAATGCCATACAAAGAGAAATAATTTTCCATTTGAGTTACCCAGCTAGTGGGATCCGATCCATCAAATTTGGTCACATCCACATGTGGAAGGCGTAGTTCACACTAAAAGTGATGGGGCTGAAAATTTTGGGAATGAGAGGAAGTTTCACCTTAGGTATGAAAGGTGGGTTAGATAAGGGAAGATCTGTAGGGATATGCATATTAGCGCAGATCATCGTAGTGACATATTCAAGCTGGGTAGTAATGTTTTTTTTATCTCTTCCTTGAGTTTCGCGATTGAGGCGACGATGGAGGAATGCATATTTTGATTGATGGTGGCAATATTGGCACTGAGTTGTTGCACTTATTGTTGGGTTTCTATGAAATTAGAGTGCAAGGTAGTGAAGCGAGCTTCCAAGTCTTGGCTACAGGTATGGGCCATGATGATGAGAGAACATGAAAAGGGGCAGGTGGGACTACACATAAAATGGGTTATGGGTGAAGTGTATCACAATGATTAGGGATATGAGTGGAGTCCAATGGGGTAAAGATGAAATAAGGGTGTTGGAAGGGGGTCGAATCCACAATAAATTGTTTTTTGCTGAAAAATGATAGGTATGACTGCGATAAGGGAGAAGATACAAATCCAACAGAATAGGTCTCAAATGATGGCGCCAATAGGATCCAAACTTTTTTTTTACTCCTATGGAGTTATAATCCAATATGAAGAATACTGCAGTGATGAAATTCCCAAATGCTTAACAAGAAGAAATGTGTAGTAATTTCACAACTTGAATGCAAGAGACATAGTTGCACCATAATAGATCTTGTGTGTTCTGTTTGTATTTCCTTCCCAAGGGTTAGGTATTCAAGGGTTCTATACACAAGGTTTTCCCTGTGCTATAGCTCTCTGATATACATGTGGGGTCCGACAATAGTACTTGACCCAATATCTCAGGGCACCAACTGAGGCTAGATCGTGCCCTTAGCCGTACTACCCAAATACCTAGGTACTAGAGAGTATCTTCCCGAGTTTTTTTCTCGGTGACACTATAGCAGTTAGGTGGGCGATCGGTTTATCTATGGAGGGATTCATGAGATCTAGGAAGATCCATATAAAGGTGCTCTCTGATGCACTACCATTCGAAGGGGTACCAACAGGGGTTGCAAGGGTGGCCAACAGATGTGTGCTTAAGTACCACTTGTATTTCATGCGTGTATGAATCCCCGACCATGGGTTTATGTGCATAACGACAGATCTTTATAGCTTAAAGATGTTGGAATACGTCTCTACACTGGAAAAAAAATAACCCACAATTTTCTACTGATGAAGGTGCTTTGATACCACTTGCAATATTCTAGATATAAAAAGTATGCAGAATAGAAATAAATAGCTATAAATGGCATATGAACAACAATATAACCAGAAAAACACCAGAATAATACCAAAATGATCCCAGAAAAATGCCAGAAAGAACACTTTGATTACTGAGAGCAATGTTCACTTGCCTCTTCGAGGGGGAAGCCTCCAACAAAGCATAGATCTATTACAATAATATCCAAGATGAGAATTCTCATACCCTCGTCTCCTATTTATACTAAATATGTTTATCAAAAGAACCATCTAGAGGAAGATCCTTCTAGAAGCAGAAGATTCTATTAGGTCTTCTTACATTGGACTTATTATTCCTTATTACTAGGCCTTATTAATATTGAACTTTATTAAATGGAAATGTATTATTCTACCTACGTGAGGGATTAGGTCCCTAACAACTCCACCTACATATTTGGTGGATTTAGCCCTTGGTTCACTTGTTCTTGTGCCTGCCCAAACTACCCAACTGAATATTAACCTCCCAATCAACTAGGAACAACCTCTCCAACTCCCTAGCTCCAAGAATCCTTGCGATTTCCTGGCCCCTGAGCTCAAAGTTCCCAGCAACAACAGTGCCTTGTGAGAGTTCCCAAAACAATATGTTCTCTCCAATTTTCCTCCTCGTCTTTCACCTCTTGCAGAATTTTCCAATCCAAAAAATGAGACCCCTCTCCAAGCCCCCTCCTCTCTTCCTTATCCTCACCTCTCCTTCAATTCCCCAACTACATTATCCTCCTCATTAATTCCACAATAGCCTTATCCCTTCATTAATTACTTCACCTACCATTTAATAATAAAATAATAAAAAAATTTAAATTAACAACTATGAAAATTAAATAATCAATTTGGGTTCTTACATACACCCACCCTTCAAGAAACTTTGTCCCAAAGTTAGAGTAATTTACAACACAAGATTAATGACACGTGATTCATACATCCACATCAAATAAGAAACATTTTCAATTTAAAACACTTATACATACATGTGCAAAGCATGAATGTGTAGCTAGCACACACACAACTCACAAATGCACTAATGACAATACTTATCACTCCTAAAGTAATTCTTGAATGCGTCAAATCCAATCAACAAGACCATTTGTTTCATAAAATATAGTAGACCATTTAAAATGTTTGTGAAATACCTAAATTATAATAATTTAGCACAAACAACATTCACTTAGATAATTGTAGTTCAATTAAGAACATATAAACATACATATATACATATTTTTCAAAACGAGGAAATCAAGAAATTATACCATAATGTGAAATCCCCACACACTCTCAACTAATTCTAGTCATCCTTCCTCCCTAACCTACTTTCATTGTCCATCCATATCCTTCCTCTGTTGTACTATCTTGGAGCATCAACTATATTGACCTAACTTTAGATAGAATCTGTAAGCGGAAGTGTCAACTCTCTTGACCAAGCTTCCCCAATAGGCATCTGGCAGTCATCATCACACATCTAGGGGACCGTGAGCTAATACCATCCTCCCATGACTCTAGGTTTCAGAGGATACATGGTGGGAAATGCCTCCACCCTTCCTAATAGAACTAGGGTCAACACCCTACCATGGAACATATAGTGGCACTATGTTGTTGGGAATTTTTTCATCGTATATTCAGTTTTAGGCAGTCTTGCCACCTAAAACACCTACACTTTTCCATGCATCATAGAAATGCATTTGACCCAATATAATTTCACATACAAGATTCATACTATACTATTTCTTGGTCGATGTTCATGACATCAACCTTTTAACATCATTATTCTTTGGCTATTTCATAGCCTATTGACCCACATATTAGTCTATAACACAAACCCATACATATCCATGTATTATCATCATGTAAATGCATTTAATCATAATCTCAATCTGATATCCATGTACCAACAACATTAAATTTCAAAAATTTCAAGTTAGAAATAGATTGCATAAGATCCATCATAATTCAAATAACGTTAAACATTCATAGAATTGACATTCACATAGGTTCAAATGTCTTATAAGTTCAAGTGAATCATTAATAGTTTCACAGTGAAAAGAAAATAAATATGATCAGGCCTTAAGTAATTCTAGTTTTCTAAGTCAAAAGGTGGCATTACATACACCTAACCTTCGGGAAAACATATTCCCGAGGTGGTAAAAAAAGTGAGGGATGATCTCTTTGTAAGGTCTATGCATCCTCCCAAGTAGAAGATCCTAGGCTATACTTGTCCCACTGGACCTTAACTTGGTCTACCAGATGATTCCTGATCTGTCAAATCCTATGGTCTAATATGAGTAACAATTCTACTGTGAGGGTTCCTGCGTCCGATACCTGCAATTCCTTCCAATTCATTTTATGAGAATCGTTAGCAACATAATGATGTAGAACAAATACATGAAAAACATTATGAGTTTTATGCAAGTGGGGTAGTAGCATGAGATGATACGAAACAAGTCCAATTCTCTCTTGGATTTTGAATGGTCCTATAAATCGAGGCGACAACTTTGTCCCCTTCCCGAACCGAATGGTAATCTTATTACACATGATATAAATGGCAACTTGATCTCCCACTTTATAACTTTTGTCAGTCCTATGTGCATCAACATAACTTTCCTGCCTATCTGGTGATTCCTTTAGTCAATGCCTAATTTGAATCACTTGTTCCTCCAGCTCTTGAATCAATTCTGCCAACTATCACTTGGTCTTCTAACCTCCCCCAATTTAACGATGTCTTGCATGGACTTCCATACAGAGCTTCATAGGGTGGAATTCCAATGGAGCTATGAAAAATGTTATTGTAGGCGAACTCTACCAATGGTAGGTACTTCTACCAATGGGTTTGATTATCCATAACATACATCCTAAGCATGTCTTCCATAACCTGATTTACTCTCTCAGTTTTCCCATCTATTTTGGGATGATATGTTGTTCTCAAGTTCAATTGAGTTCCCAACACTAACTGCAAACTTGTCCAAAACCTAGATGCGAATAGGGAGTCCCTATATGAAATGATCTTCTTGGGTAACCCATGTAGATGGATGACCTCACTTATAAACACGCGTGCCAAATAGGTGACATCATAAGTGTCTCTAACCAGAATAAAATGAGCTCTCTTGGTCAACTTATCAACTATCACAAGAATTCCATTGTTTCTGTGCGATGTGAGCGGAAATCCCACATCAAAATCCATTGAAATGACTTCCCACTTGGACATAGCAACATCATGCAGTTGTAGGAGACCTACTGGGTGGTGGTGGTCATCCTTCACTTGTTGACACTCTAGGCACTTGGCGACAAAATGGACTACATCATGCTTCACGCCTACCTAGAAGAAAATCTTCCTTATGTTCGTCTATATCTTATTCACACCCAAATGTGCACAATAAAGTGCTCTATGAGCTTCCTTGAGTATGATTCTTCAAATATCCCCACCTTCATGGATTTACATCCTTCTCAAATATCTTAGTTATCCATCTACTTCCAGGCTATATCCCTCATACTTTGTCTCTAGTTGCCTCCCATTCTAGAGGGTTGAAGTAACCTTTAAATACCAACTATCTCCAAGAAGTTTCCCCAACACATGTTCCCTCAGATTAAATGTTAAGGGTACCAAGGATAAGACATGTGGTATCTTGTTCAAGGCATCTGACCACATTCTCCTTTCCCTTGATGTACGAAATTCCAAAATTGTACTCACTCATAAAATCACTCCATCTCCTCTGCGTAGAATTGAGATCCCTTTGAGTGAAGATATTCTTTAAGCTTTCATGGTCTGTTTTGAGCTCAAAGCTTCTTCGCACTAGATAATGCCTCCAAATATTAAGAGATAACATTACAACTTCCAACTCTAAATCATGAGTAGCCTAAAGTTACTCATGTTTCTTCAAATTTCATGATGCATACACTATCACTCCCCCATGCTGCATTAGAACGACCCCCAATCCTTGCTTTGAGGCATTCATGCAGACTGTGAAGTATTTTTCCATATCTGACACTCGTAGAATTGATGCACTAGTTAGTAACCTCTTAAGCTTGATGAATGCAATATCACATTCTTTTATCCATTCATACCTGACCCCCTTGCGCTGCAAGGTGATGATGGGTTTCACTATTTTAGAGAACCCTTCCACAAACCTCTGATAATAACCTGCTAGCTCCATGAAGCTTCTTACCTCATGAGAATTTTTCGGCACTGGCCATTCCATAATGGCCTTTACCTTTTCTGGGTCCACAAATATTCCTTCACCGAAAATGAGATGACCTAAATAGTAAATTTCTTTCTGGAAGAAATAACACTTTGACAACTTTCCATACAATTTTTTCTTTATAAGGAACAACAACAACACTCAAAAGTGTTCCTCATGTTCTCTTTTGTTCTTGGAATAGATGAGGATATCATCTAGAAAGACTTGTATAAAGCGGTATAAGTACTTTCAAAATACACCATTCATGAGGCTCATGGATACTGTTGGCGCATTGGTCAAACCAAAAGGTATTACAATTAACTCGCAATTACCAAACCGATTTTGAAAGGCAGTTTTAGGAACATTACCTTCTTTAATCCTTAATTGGTGATACCTTGATCGCAGATCAATTTTTGAGAACATTGTTGATCCTTTCATCTGATCAAAGAGATCATCTATCTGTGGCATTAGGTACCTATTTTTCACTATAGAATGGTTCAAGTCCTTTTAATCTATACATAGTCGTAAGGAACCATCCTTCTTTCTGAAAACAATTATTGGTGCACCCCAAGGTGAGACACTAGGCCTTATTATCCATAATTCAAGTAGTTCCTTCAACTGCATTTACAACTCACAAAGTTTTGGTGGCGTCATCCTATACATTGTCTTAGGAATTAGCTCTGCACCTGGTTTTAACTTGATGGTAAAGTCAAGCTCCCACTCAGGAGGTAACCACATAAATTATTTCGAAAAAAACAACCTTAAACCCTGACAATATTGGATACTGATCCAAGGAGGGTCCTTTCCCTCCATTCACTACTTTCACAACATACAATCGACAACCTTACCTCATGCAATGTTTAACCTTCATGGTCGAGATAAAGAATAGAGACACTTTCCTCTGTACACTGTGGATCTCTACTGACCTTCCTTCATCTTAAAAAAAGATCATCCTTTTCTTGAAACAATCTACCATAACTCAATGGGATTCTAACCAGTCCATTCCAATGATTAGGTCATACATCCCTAGGGTAGTGACTTACACCTTCAATCTAGTAGTACACACTCCCAGGTCTACTAGACAATTATCAATGCTAGGTCCTACCACTTGTTTTTCCCCTGAAGCCATCTCGAATTGTTTAAATTCATCTTGCTCGTAGGTTGCCAACCCACAATTTTCTAATGCACAAG
Organism: Picea engelmannii; assembly: GCA_009831015.1. Taxonomy (NCBI): domain Eukaryota; kingdom Viridiplantae; phylum Streptophyta; class Pinopsida; order Pinales; family Pinaceae; genus Picea; species Picea engelmannii. The sequence continues at coordinate 955,698 of ML790120.1, read as the reverse complement.
GTGAAATGAAACTATTTGTGGCACCATAATCAAACAAAATTTTAACATTGACATGATTTAGCATACATGATGACTCCACCACCATGGATTGATATTATTCCCGATGATTATTAACCACTGCATAAATCTGGTGGCTACTACTCGCTCTTCCCATTGAGGTCTTTCCTTCTCAATGAAAAAATACTTCGTGTAACTCTAGACAATCACGTTGGTAATGAGGTCCTCCACAACCCCAACAAGTAACCCTGGGTGGAACCTAGGTGCTTCCCTATGAAGGCCTCTGAAATGAGTTCCTTCCCCTGGAGCCCCTGCCTCTACTTGTTGTTTTGTGAGAAGGTCATGGAATCATCTACATTGTTGGAAATGAGTGGGATGATGCACTCACTTCCATTGAAATACCTTTTGTAACTGATCTAGGAGTGACTCTATTACCATAAGGAGATGGACTAGAGATTCCTTCCCTGGAGAAATTCCTAGGGGAGCTCCCCATGAATCCAGGATGTTGTGGAATGGTTGATGTCATACCTTCATTTAAGCTCATATTCTTCTCTGCATAACGATCATTTTCAACTTCTTCAGCTACTGACGATGGTTTCCACATTCGTACCATGGCCCTTATATTAGGGTTCAACCCGTACACAAAACATTCTTCTTGTCGTTGATCGATATCCATGTACAAGACATATTTTACTAACTCCATGAACCTGATCTCGTACTCTTGCACGATCATGTTTCCCTAAACTAGAGCATGAAATGATCCTATGTGTTGTTTCTCGTAGTACACAGGGAATTTTTTCCTTCAGAACCTTTCCTAAAAAATATCCCATGAGATGATGTTTGGGGTAAGGTGAAACTTCCTCTCCAGATTACCCCACTAGTTCAAGGCATTTCCCCTAAACTGAAATATTGCTATATTTGCCTTATATGTGGAAGCATGGTCTCTTAAGGATAAGCATCACATCATTCCTTCCAACCATGCCTCTACACGTTCACTTCCAGGACCACCAACAAACTCTGGGAGTTTGATATTTTGTAGTTCTCTGGTGATGTCCCTTAGTGGAGGCCCTCCCTCTGAGTCCCTCGATGCTTCAGGGTTACCCACTTCAGATGGTGGGGGTTCCACTTCGACATCTGCTAACTGGAGTCCCTTTAATGTCTCATTAATAGCCTCCAAAACGAGCAAAATGAGAGCTAATTCAGGCGATGGTGGTGGCAGCGATTTCCCCGAGTCCTAACCATTTTGAATAACTAAATCTGCATCAAACCAATGCTTATGAGGTAAGAGTTTAAGGCATTCCACATTCACTCAAACTTATACTTTCAAACATAGGGTTAGGCCTAAGTTTTTTTCTTACTTGTGTGCAAACAAAGATTACTCTCTTTAGGGTAAGTGGCTAAAGTTCCAGGTTGAAAGCCTCTAGGCTTGGTAACTTGTTCGGGTAAGTTACTAACTCCCTTGCCTTACCAGCTATGCTATCACTGTGAGGTACCTGCCAATTACTATTACTTACCTCCTTAAGTACTTATAAACTTGGAAACTAAATACAGTGTTTTAAACACAATGTAAATTAATTATTAAAACCCCAAACAACCCAATTTGATTGACATGTTGTGCACATAATGCTCCACTGTGGGCTCTCTTTCCATGATATTCGATGTTTGTACTTGACACTTGGGCTTGGAGTAATAAGTGACGACTAGGGTTTTTGGTGGTATGTGATGTCAATGGCTTGGAGTAGTGAACTCGATGACCAAACACAAACATTTTAACATTTGGTGAACTCGATGACCAAACTCATAATCCCGGGCTAAGTGACTTGTGACCAAACTTGAGGCAAGTGGCATTGGGCTAAGTGACTTGTGACATTATCCCCACAACATCAGGTCCATCTATATGTACATTTTCATCTTTGTAATTCATTACCCATGTTAACACTCTATATTTTACAATGCAATTACACCACATTAACCTTACTAAGTCACACTACATGTGTAAATTAATATCTATCCAAGAATAACATAAAATGGCCAAGGTCGTGATTAAAACAAATCTCCTTGGACATATAAAAAAAATGAGAGTGTTGTCTTATGTCTTGCCATTAGTGTAGACATTAGCTCCAATTCTAGAGTAATGTCACTTAAGACATACTTTGTAATATACTTGTCTTGGAACTTGATATCGGTGATTTGTATGACATTTGGTGGCGCATTGTTTGGGAGTTGGCTTGGTACTTGATCACAATACGACTTGGGGATTGGGATCGAAGGCCAATGCATTTTTTTTAAACTTATATATATATATATATTTTAATAAATTTTTAATAATTTTAAATGACCTTAATTAATTTTAAAATATAATATAAGAGAAAAAAAATATTCCGAATAAGTTTGGGTGAGGCCCATGTTCCCCCTCCCTTTCTCAAACCATACCCCATCCCTTCTCACTCACACAACACACAATAATCCGCTTGACGACCTCTTCCTCTGCAACTATGGGCTGAGGGTTCGGCCCTGGATCCACGACTGGCTGTTAGTAGGCCCGGCCATGGATGAGGTGATGTGTAGTTCCTGGGACTTGCACCATGTGGGTTCTCCTCCTCATGGTTTTTTATTGCAACAATTATGGAGGTGGGCATCAAATAAATGTGGTCTGAGCTTGCAGAGTGGTTATCAAGCATGACAAGAAATCATGTGGGCTCTGAGCTTGCAGTCGACCGTTGAAGCTACCATCATCCGGTGTGTGTGTGGATACTAGTGGTTTCTATGGTAGTCTTATATTTAAAGAGAAGTAGACGTCCTAAGAGGCATATGCCTCCTAGACCCAGGGGGTGGCCTCTGGTTGGAAACCGATTTCAAGCTGCATTTGATAGGAAACTGATCATATATATGGTTCGAGAACTGAGAGGGAATTTTGGTCCCATTTTCGCTCTTATAATGGGAAAAAAAAAGGATGCTCATAATCATCACCTTCCCGGAGGTAGAACACGAGTCCCTCATAGATAAGGGGACTCTCTTCGCCAACATATTGCTTGATACCCTGATGAAGATGTACTTTAGCGCTATGGGGATGCTCTGTAAATTCAGCCAAGTATGGCTCTGTATAGCACACCCTATTTCCCATGATGTAGATGAAGAATCCCAACATAATGGCCTGGAAAATTCGACATCAAGTTCCACTAAGTGTATTCATTTGGAGGAGTGCAAATTTGACATCGAGTTCCTCTTCGGTGGCCATGGCGCTTGGTCTTCGGCACTGGACTTTGGCATGTGCTTTGTGTTGGCCGATGGTTAGTAAGATTCAATGGTTTATGTATAGTTAAATTGGATGGATGAATTAGGTATTGGGTGTTATTAGCCCCAATAATTTCTAAGGGGGGGAAATTGGAGGTTGATATAGAGGAACTTATCGAAAATGTTGTCGGTGGAGAAATGAAGAGTAATGTGGAAGCTTCAGGAAGTAGTTCTCGGCATTTTAAACAGAAATATTACATGGAGAATGGGCATTTTAACAAGATACCGACATAAATTTATCCACATATATTCAAGTTCCTCTCTCCAGAGGAGCTGGTTAATTGTGCATTAGTGTGTCGGTTCATGATGGATGCATCATCAGAAGAATCTCTTTGGCATCAATTGTATTGCATGAGGTGGGGTTTACCTCATCTAGACCATGGGAAATTGTGAGCATGTGCTTGGAAGAAAATCTATATAGAGAATGACAAAATAGACATGATGGAATTTGTTAGAGGTTGTCCCGTTGAGTTTCAGGAGTACTACATACAAATGCAAGCAAGCAAACATAATGATGCTCCTCTTCATTCAATGTTGAAGGACGATATCATGATTCTTGATACAACAGTGGGCGATTAAATTAATCATTGGAAGAAATGTCATGGGTTGCCTGATGTTTTCATAGGTGGCCACTTGTGCTCTGGAAGTACATGTACATACTCTCAAGTTGGCGATATTTTTCTATGTGAAAAAAAATAGGATTTGTGCATGGTATGGTGAGGTCTTTTTACTGCATTATTCTTCTACCGATAAGGAAAATTCTTACTTAGATTACAATATTATTGATTTGGGAGAATTGTCTTCCATGGCTTTAATGTAGTTGTAACAACCCAATTTGGAATGCAGATGAAGGGATATTGTTCTTAAAGGTACGAAAACCTATAAGGGAGTTGAAATGTATAGATTAGGAAATTGGGCAGAGGTTGTGGACCATGTTGGCACAAAGACAAAATCCTGTTGTGGGTGGTCAAGCCCAAGTTTCAGTTTTCAAACCGGGCTCTGATACCATATGTAAAGCCTAACTTTTCCAGGACTCAAAAATAAATAAATGTTTTCTATAATCTCCTACTGAAATCACTAAATTTAGTTTATAATTTCTTTCATTATTTTCTTATAACAGGAATAAAACACAACAACATATTAATGATAACAACACAACAATAACAACAACAACAACATAATAACAACAAAATAATGATGACAGACCAGCTGGTAAAATACATACCTCCACCTGCAGATTTGGTTGATTCAACCTCTGGTTCACTTGTTCTTGTGCTTTCCCAAATTTCCCAACTGAATATTAACCTCCTAGCGAACTAGGAACAACCTCTCTGGCTCCCTAGATCCAGGAATCCTTGCAGTTTCCTGGCCCTCAAGCCCAAAGTTCCCAGCAACAACAGTGCCCTGTGAGAGTTCCCAAAACAATCTGTTCTCCCCAATTTTCCTCCTCCTCTTTCACCTCTTGCAGAATTTTCCAATCCAAAAACTGAGACCCCTCTCCAAGTCCCCTCCTCTCTTCCTTATCCTCCCCTCTCCTTCAGTTCCCCAACTACCTTATCCCCCTCATTAATTCCCCAACAACCTTATCCCTTCATTAATCACCTCGCCTACCATTTAATAATAAAATAATAAAAAGACTTATTTATTTTAATAAAAATACAAAAAAATAAATTTAAATTAACAACTATGAAAATTAAATAATAAATTTGTGTTGTTACATGAGAATTTGTTCTTATCTTATAAATACTTATTTTTTTCTTTACACTTGGCAAAACCGATAGATAATTTTGATCTTCTAGAGTAGGGTTGATTACATCCTTGTAATACCTTAATTTTCTTATTTCCTCTAACTCTTTATCACACCACATTTTCTCCTTAAATTTCGATTTGACGATTTTTTTAATAGTGTTTTTGTTCTGCAAAATGGTGTCTTCCATGATTCCCCAATAGTTTATTCAAGACCGGACATCTTTATGCCATCCTCGCTTGAGTCGTTGGTGGTTACGAATCGTTTTGAAGAAAATTTAGGAACCCTCTTTTCTTCCATGTTGTTTAACTTGTTCTTATACATTAGGTATCTAGTCATAGCCATGCTCTCAATGGGGGAGAGGCTTGCTTCTAATAGGAGGATGGTATAGGGCATATTTCCTTTAATTTTGAGATTATATGTTATAAAATTCTTTTGTATTTTCTCTATATTTCTCGAGGATTCACGAGAGATACTACAACCCCATAATTCACATCCATAAAGAATAACAGGTGTAACAAGAGTCTCAAAGAGGAGTTTCTTCTTATCCTAACTCCAAAGATCAGTTGTTTACAATTGTTTTCAAGTCCATAATAATCTTTCCATCCCCCAATAATCCTTTTCTCAATGCTATATTCCAATTGAGCATGTGGTCAATATCAATTCCAAGATATTTGTATGAGGCCACTTCCTCCAACTTAGTTGTTATTGTCATATACAGAGGTATCATAAATGATCTTATTGGATATAATAATCATGATCTTAGTCTTATCAATATTAACAATCATACCCATATTGGAGCAAAAATCCTTAGAGGATTCTTAGTTGATTTTCAAGATCATGGGGACTCCTTGCCATAAGAACGCTATCATATATTTCTCATATTAAATACACCCACCCCATATAGAGTGAGTATTTGGAGGTGGTAGAAAATAAAATTTCCCATCATAAAATTTAAAATTTTATATATATAAATCATGTATAATTTTCTAAAATATTATATTGTAATCATCACATCTTTACTTAATTTGATATTTATTTTTATCATTAATATTTTATATTTATATAATATTTTATTCTCATGTCTAGTAACTATTGTTTTTAGTTTTTTAACTAATTGTATGAGGTTGAAAAATACATATTTTTATAATATTTTTAAACAATTTATTATTAATATTTTTTCAAAAAAATTTCCAAAATTTTATGAGATAAAAACAAATTAATGTGATATATTGTTTTTCAATTACACAAACATTAATTTTTTTATTAAAAAATTCAAAAAATAAATATACCATTTTAACAATTTTCAATAAAATTGTTAAAAAAAATACTTTTTTTAT
>ML790120.1:939035-949185 GCA_009831015.1 Picea engelmannii | reverse complement strand
AAAATTATATATATATATATATATATATATATATATATATATATATATATATATATATATATAAAAGTTAGATCAATACTCAATCACAATCGAATATTATTAAATAAACATGGTTGTGTAAGTTAGAGCTCAGTTGGCAAGATGTGCGCAAGCTCTCCCAGTTTGGGGAGAGGTCACAGGTTCAAGCCTAGCTATGAGTTCTTGGGGCTGCTGCTTTTCCACTCCCATATCATCCACTATGTGGGGAAGTATCGGGGTGGGTTCCCAGCGAGTTAATTTCTCATCGGGAAAAAGAGCAATACTCAACCACAATTGAATATTATTAAATTGACATGATTGTGGATGAAATCTTGTTTAAATTCTTTCATGTCTCTTTTCCACTAACATATTTTTCTTATATTAAATACCTCACCTTCATCTTAATATGTTTTTCTCATAGGAAGTAGTAGAAAATAAAAATTTCCATAGTAAAATTTAGTATAAAAATCATTTAAAATTTTGTCAAATATTTTAATGTAATGATTTCATCTTTAATTTGATATTTACTTTTATTATTAATGTTTTTTTATTTATATCATAGTATATAACCCCTTCCCTTTCATTCATTCACAATGTGATTTGGGTACATATGTTTATGACATTGGACATTGGAGGACCATCTTGAATTTGATATTTACTTTTATTATTAATGTTTTATTATTTATATTATAGTTTATTCTTATGTAATGTGATAATTATTGTTTTAGTTTTTTCAATAATTGTATGAGATTAAAAAAAATAAAAAATAAATGTTTTTAAATAATTTATTATTAATATTATTTTCAAAATTCAAAATATCATTTAATTATTTTTATTAAATAAAAAATATATATATCATTTTTAAATTACAGAACACTAATTTTTATTTAAAAATTAAAAAATTATAATACAAAATTTTCACAATGTTCAATAAAATTGAGATGAAAACAAGTACAATAAATAATAAAATATATATTACAAATTGAAAAGGAAATATATAAACTATATATTACAAATTGAAAAGAAAATATATATGTAATAGAATTTAACTAGTTAAACACTCAACCACAATTGAATATTATTAAATCCACATGGTCGTGGATGGAATCCTATTTGAATACTTTCATGTGTCTTTTCTCCAATGAAGGCTGTGGATGGAATTCTCTTTTACTTTCATGTCTCTTTTCTCCAGTAGTAGTATGGGTCATCTTTATTCTTCAGTTTTGAATATTTAAAATTGTATCGTATAACTTATTTTTATTCTTTAGTTTTGAATATTTAATGTTGCAATTTTTAAGGTAGTTTTGACTATTAAAAGATGCAATGTATAAGGTAGTTTTGAATATTTAAAATTGTATTGTATAATTTATTTTTATTCTTTAGTTTTGAATATTTAATGTTGCAATGTATAAGGTAGTTTTGAATATTTAAAATTGTAATGTATATTTCTTTTTAATAAAGGATTTTTTTTTTACACATGATTAGTAAGTTGAAATGTGGAAATATTTAATGGATTAGAAATTTATGTGGGAATGTGTGATTTTATGGATTAGAAGTTTATGTGGAAATGCATAATTATATTTAAAAGTGTAACTTTGTTATCACTAATAAAATTATAATTTTTAAGAAAAAAAATATTTTTAAAAAATTTAAGTTTAAAATAATATATATTTTTAAAATTTATCAATAATTTATATTTCAATTCATACTTGTATAATATATTTGTAAAACATCATATATAATTATTAAGTTTATTTTAATGTATGATTAAGATTAATGTGTATTTACAATATTTTCTAATAAGTTTATTTTTATATTTATTTTTATATTTATTTATAGTATTTATTTATTATTATTTTTAATAATAATATGATATGATGATGATGATTAAGAGAATAAAATTGGTTTATCATACTTTAGAAAAGTAACAAATTACTTAGATTTCTTTAAAATTTTATTTTTACATTTCAAAAGTTTTAAGAGAAGTATTCCAAGATCACCATAGTTTTGATGACTTAAGAGGTTAGGAAGGTTGGTATTGTGATAGATATTTTGAAATTGTGATGTAATTTGAGTATACACAACACACTCTTTCATCTTCAACCCTCTTAGTGTCACACCATTGTGTTTTGGGAAATGCCCAGTTTTACTATGCATCTCATGAGAGTTGGTTCCAATTTTAGCAATGTTGATTTTCTTATTTGAGCTATTCAAAACTAAGAAATACTTTTGATCTTCTAGGTAGGGTTGACCACCTTCTTGTAGAATTTTAATTTCCTTTTATCCTCTAATTTTTATGGCACCCCATATTCTCCTTAAATTTAGATGTAATAGTATTATGTAGAATGACATCTTCATGTATCCCCCAATAATTTAGCTCCTTGTCATCCATGTTGTTTATCTTATTCTTGCACACTAAATATTTAATTTTGAGATTATAAGTAATAAAATAAGTTTGAATATATTTTTCTCCAAAATTGTTTAGAAATATTGCATCCCCAAACATCATATCCATATAATAGAATAAAAGTGAAAAATATAAGGAAAATTAATTTTTGTTTATCCATAATCAAAATTGAGTTATCTAACACTTTTTTAATATATATAAGTTATACAACATTTTTATTTAATAACAAAATATTTTGTATATAATATAATTTATTTATTAATTGAATAGCTAAAATTAATTGAATTATGATAGTCATATAATAAATTTAAATTATGTTTTATTATTTAAATAAAATAAAAAATTTAAAATACAAATTTACATATTAATTAAATTCAAGTTTTACAAGTAAATACATTGTAATTAATAAATCGATTTTATTAATAAATATAAATATTGTATACATTAATCAGTTTAATTTAAATGGTTTGCTTCTGTTGAGTTTCTATTCGCTTTTAATAATTCAATTATTGATTCTCTGGAGTTTAGTAATTCAATTATTGATTAAAGTAATTTGTGCTTATGGTATAAATTGCACACGTAATAAAAAATATTATTAAAAATTTAATTTCATATGTCCCCTCATAACCTTCAATAAACCAAGTTGATTAATTAATTCAATAAATTCGGCATTAGAGTAGTAGATTGGGGCGATGACTCTTTGCAGAAAAGTTGAAGATCCTTTTCTTTTTGCCGGCATGGACCACATATTGAGTTTCTACGTGTCATTGAATTCAAAGTTTTCGATGTTTACTCCATTATATAACATAAACAATACGATTCACGGAATCGAGCAACACGGGTGGACAGTGGATTTCTTTCTGCAATTTTTTTATTTGATTGCTGGGGACTCAGTGGACGCTATCAAGGATACACGTTTATCTGGTATGGTGAACAGATCCATTAATTCGACTTTCATAGCACTCATTCCCAAGGTTAATGGGCCGGCTCCCTTTGGTGACTTTCGGCCGATCGTTCTTTGGAACCTATGTTATAAGATTATAACAAAGATTATTGCCAAGCGCATCAGACTTATCTTGTCGTGCACTATGTCGGAGCAGTTTGGTTTTTTAAAAGGTAGGCAAATCATTGATGCTATCGAAATTGCATAGGAGTGTAGTTATAGCATCAGGGAGAAAAAATTGCAAGCTATGATCCTCAAGATTGGTTTAAAAAAAAGCTTATGACAGCATTACCTTAGATTTGTTCTTTTACAATGTGGTTTCGGGTTGTAGATGACCAAATAGATTATGGGCTGTATTACCACAACTACTTATGCAATCCTTATTAATGGTGAACCCCATTGTCACCTTTGCTCTTTACCCTAGTTATGGAAGGCCTGAGCTTAGCTATTAAAAAAAGTCAAGGTGAAGGATTGGTGATGGGTATCGAGGTTACTAGACTCATTCAGATCATACTCCTCATTTTTGCTGATGATATTCTCATTATGACCAAAGCATCCGTCACAGAATGGTTGGAGATTAAAAAGCTTTTGGATAGTTTCTGTAGTGCAACTGGACTGCTGATTAACACTGAGAAAACTTCCTTCTATCAGTTCGGGGTACAACAATTGTTTTTGGATTTCATAAAAACAATTTTCTAGTATAGTATTAATAATCTTGCTAATGGTTTTAATTATCTTGGTTATATTTTGAAAGATGACAGGTTTAAAGCAGAGGATTGGAACTGGTCGTTAACCAAATATGAAAATAGAATCAATCATTGGTGTAACATATGGTTGACTTTGGGTGGTCGACTTGTCTTGGCCAAGGCAGTCTTAGAAAGCCAACCAGTTTATTGGCTGGCATTGGAAAATATACCTTCTTCGGTCCTCCGCAGAATTTGTCAGGTCGTCTACAATTTTCTTTGGAATGGGAAAAGGAAAAAAAAGGGCTTTCATTTGTATAGTTGATAGCTTATATCTCACCCAAAGAGGTATGGGGGATGGGGGTTGAGGAATTTATTTAGTTTCAATCGTGCCATGGCGGCGAATACCCTTTGGTGGGCTCTGATGGTGGATTGCCTTTGACACAGAGTTATTAAAGAAACATATATGCCCTATGTCTCGGTAAAGAGCTAGCTTCGGACAGTCCTGGTCATTGGAACCTTAGGATCTGAGATGTGCAAGTATCTACAAAAATCCTTGCACATCATGTTGCATTGGCTCACTTGGTATCCAGGTTCGAGTACCTCGATAGTTATTGGAAAAGATCAGATCCCTGGGTTGGGAGATGCAACTCTTTTGTCAAAAGAGTTGATAGAGAAACTAAATCAACGAGGTGTATATTTTTTATATCAGTCTTGCAGAGCACCTCGCGAGGGTTTGATTGGGCTCAATTGGATCACCAGTGTTGACTTGGATTTAGGAGGGGCACTTGCAGTCGAATGGCAGGTATTTCGAAGTGCACTCATTAGCAATGGAATCCAATTACTTCAGAGGCCGGATGAATTGAAATGGTTAGGAGGTGATTGCTCGGGCATGATCACAGTTAAAAATGCCTATGAATCTATTGAGAAAAAGAAACATGTTTATTTGATTGGTGGGTGGTGAAAAACACCTTGGTCCTGGGACTGTCCTTTAAAAATAAAACTGTTTACTTGGCTGATGGCGAAAAACAAACTTCTTTCGTGGGATAACCTTCAACGAAGACGATTTGAGGGCCCGAGCTACTGCTCTTTGTGCAAGGAGTACTTGGAAACTACATTCCACTTATTTGTTGGATGCCCATTTACGCGTGCAGTTTGGGAAAGAGCAAAACTTTTCTTAAATTTTTTGGGATGGTGGTCGAGCACTTCCATACTTGAGTGTTTCAAAAAATGGATTTTACCAAACAACAGATTTTCCTCCCTTCCGGCCCTCATTTGTTGGAACATATGGTTAGAAAGGAATCATGCTATATTTGAGGAAGGGTCGCCATCTATCCATAAGGTGACCTACCAGTCTATTTTTGTCATGGGATATTTTGAGACTTCTACAAAAATAAAGAAGCCGAGGAGGTGGCCAATGAGGCCTGTGGTAAGGGATATTTCTGGATGGTTTGATGGGGTAGCTGTGACAATAGGTCTTAATAGTGGAGCAGGAGGCCTTACCCAGATCAATGAGAACAAAATTTATAAATGGTATTTTAATTGCGGTCCAGGGACAAACACCAGAGAAGAGTTTCTCGGAGCTCAGACTCTACTCACACTTGCTATCCGACTTGACATTTCTGAGATTTTTGTTCAGGGCGACTCAATGATTGTTATTGACTGGCTCCGAGGCAAGGGTTGTCTACAAGTGATTACACTGGAGTGTTGGAAGGACATAATTATTGATCTTATTAAACATTTCCAAAGTATTTCCTTTCAACATGTGTTCCAAGAAGAAAATACATTTGCAAGTGGACTATCTAAGAAGGCCCTTCTACAGTCTCCTAGGAAAATAGGATACTATCATTATGTTTGGGACCATGAAGGTCATCATTTGTTCTTAGAACTTTTCTAATCTGTGTAGTTTGTTTTTGGGAGTATGTAAGTTAGATATTTTGGTGATCCGGGAAGTCACTTGGGATTTCAGGTAGTCTTGGATCGGAGATTCAAGCTAGGCTGGGATTTGATGTCATTTTTCTTGTTGGGTGGATGTATTCTCAGGTCTAGTATTTTCACTCTTCAGCTTTTAGGGATCTCTCGGATGTTGATACTATGTAATGAACAGTTTATATTTGCAATATGAATATAAAGTGAACTTTTTGTGAAAAAATAAAGTACAAGGCTCAACAACAATTCAATTCTTACACATTACACATTTCAACAAACTTTCATATTATTTTACTAAAGTAACTTTTTTCATATTTTTATTTTTGGATGTAAATTGCAGTTTTTAAAACTAGTTTCCAGTAGATACTTCATCCATAATCAAAGACTATTGAAGCAATAAGTTATGAAAAAAATATTGACAAGAAGTTTTAAAAAGTTGAAAATAAGTTTGTTAGAAACAAATGTAAACAAAAGTGAGTCGTTGTAAATTGATGAGAATTTTAAATAAGGAGTAAAGAATATAATGATGACAAGATTAGGTTTAGAATTAGAAATAATAATATAATTATAGATTAGAAAAAATAATTAAAGCCCTCGTTTAGAATTAGAAAATAAGTTTCTATAAAAAAAAAAAATAACAATAATATATATGATGAGATTAGGTTAAATAATAATTCACTAGTAATTAGTCATAATTATTGAATGTATAGATAAAAATTAAAGAAAATATATATGAGCATAAATTAGAGAAGAAAACGAAAGGAAAACAACAATATATATGATGAGAAGAATTCACTAATAATTATACATAATTATTGAGAATGTAAAAATAGAAGTTAAAGAAAATATATGAACACAGATTAAAAAAGATAACCAGAAATAATATTGGATAATTAAAAATGAAGAATATTTAAAGTATAAAATGGGAAAATTAAATAATGAATAATGAATTAACAATCGATTAGAAATTATGATAATGACAATGTTATGTTGAATAAAATATTAGAGTTAATTATCAAAAGTTTAGGAAAATAAATTTATTAATGTGCGGGGTTAAAAGAAGTAGGTGAGGAGGATTTGTTAAGAAAACAAGTTAATGGGAGAGAAAAAGTGGGGAAGGTGGGGAAAGCGGGGAAAGTCATTAGAAGGAGAAAGGCAAAAACAATTAATAATAATTTATAATTAATTTTAATCTTTATAATGATGATGATGATTATTAACGTCCACTAAGATCAAATTGGTTTATCGGACCTTAAGAGGGTAAGTGATTACTTTTGATTCTTTAGAATTTTGGTTCTGTGCTTGAAAAGCATTAAGAGAATCTTTCAAGATCACCATACTTTTGTTGAGTTAAGATGTTAGGAAGGTTGGTAGTGTGATAAATATTTTGAAAATGAGATCTAATATGGGTATAGGCTGGATAATATAAGAGAAAGTGATTTTCATCTTCAACATTCTTAGTGTCACAAAGATGACACACTCTTTCATCCCATGGCGTTTTTGGAATTGACCAATGCCTAGTTTCACTATGGATCTCGTGAGAATTTGTTCTTATCTTATAAATTCTTATTTTTTTCTTTACACTTGGAAAAATAGATAGATATTTTGATCTTCTAGATCAGTGTTGATTACATCTTTATAATACCTTAATTTTCTTTTTTCCTCTAACTCTTTATCACACCACATTCTCTCTTTAAATTTTTATTTCACGTTTTTTTTAATAGTATAATTTTTCTGCAAAATGGTTTCTTCCATGATTCCCCAGTAGTTTATCCAAGACCGGGCATCTTTATGTCATCCTTTCTTGAGCCGATGGTGGTTATGACTTCCTTTTGAATAAATTTTAGGTAGCCTCTTGTCTTCCATGTTGTTTAAATTGTTCTTATACATTAAGTATCTAGTCATATCCACGCTCTCAATGGGGGAGAGGCTTATTTCTAAGAGGAGGATGGGATAGGGTGTATTTCCTGTAATTTTGAGATTATAGGTTATAAAATTCTTTTGTATTTTTGCTATCTTTCTCCAGGATTCATGAGAGATACTACAGCCCCAGACTTCACATCCATAAAGAATAACAAGTGTAACAAGAGACTCAAAGAGAATTTTCTTCTTATCCCAACTCCAAAGATCAATTGATTTACAATTGTTTTCAAGCCCATAATAAGATTTCCATCCCCCAATAATCCTTTTCTCAATTCTATAATTCCAATTGAGTTTGTGGTGAATATCAATTCCAAGATATTTGTATGAAGTCACTTCCTCCAAGTTCTTGTTGTCATATACAAAGGTATCATAAGAGATCTTATTAGATTTAATAATCATGACCTTAGTCTTATCAGTATTAACAATCATACCCATATTGGAGCAAAAATCCTTGAGGATTCTTAGTTGGTTTTCAAGATCATGGGGACTCCTTGCCATAAGAACGATATCATCGACATAAAGAAGAATATTGTTGACTATACCAGTGAGATTAGGGCTGACACAACCTTCTTTTTCCAAGCATTCTTATAACTTGTCAATGTATATGCCAAAAAGGGTAGGGGACAAGGGACAACCTTGTTTGACTCTCATATTGCAGTTAATCTCTTTTGACTAGCCCTCAATGTTTTTAAACTTAGCAATAGCATTCTCATACATCCTTATTGCAGCATCCCTCAACTCGAGAGGCAGGTTTATCTCTTCCAACCTATTCCAAAGTTTTTTCCTAGGAACCATGTCAAAAGATTTTCTAAAGTCAACAAAACAACAAAAAAGATTGGTTTTAGTATTGCAGAACTCCTTTGCAATGATCCTAAAGGTAACAAGATGGTCCACAATTTAATGATATCTTCTAAACCTGACCTGGACTTTAGATCTTTTACCGTGACTTTCTATCCAAAGGATAATCTTCTTTTCCAAAATAATTCCATAAAGCTTGGCTAAAATCGGGCTAATCATAATGGTCCTATAATTAGATGGAATGTTTCTATCCCCATGTTTAAAAATATGAACAATGAGGCTTTGCATCAAGGGTTTAGGGAAGCCCTGCTTGACTGCTAAATTGAAGAACTTGTGTATGTGAGGGATAAGGATTGGCCCTCCGATTTTAAAAATTTCAGCTTTGTAGCCTTCAATGTCCTTAGCTTTCCCATTTGCGAGCTGCTTAACCCCAAACTTGATGTCATCTAAAGAAAAAACTTCTTCCTTTGTAGGGACAATAGGAATGGTGTCCATGGCATTAGAGAACTCATAAAGAATTTTAAGGTAGGAATTCCAGTCCCTTAAGGGAATCCTATTATTTTCTTTAGTATTGCGTTTTAGAATTTGGCTCCAGAACTTCTTAGGATCCAACTTGTATAGTTGTGAAAGTTTCTCTTGCCTTTTATTGATATAATATATTTTTCTCCTTTTAATTGGGACTTTGTATGTATTGATCTTATCGAGTTTTAAGGGCTCATTAGAAGCATCCCTAATGGCTTTCCTAGCAATTTTACATTCTTTATCATACCAAGGGTTGGTCGTTCTATTATTCCTTTTATAGGACACCTCGAAAGAGAACTTGTTAATAGGAGTGGAAAGGGTAGTTGTAAAATTATGATAGAGTTCTTCCATGTTGTCCTTATAAGTTTGGAGATTTAATTTACTATTTAAATCCTTTAAGAAAATGTCATATTTACTTTTGTCAAAGCGTAAATTCCTTTGATTATCAGAATTCTCTTCAATGGTTCTCCTATGCATGGAAAATTTTAGAGTTAGGCTTAAAGGTTTATGATCAGAGTCAGGCTCATGGTCATTTAAAAGGTCAAAAGTTGATATTTGGTTGGAAATGGGGATATCATATATCACATAATCTACAACACTACTACCTATCCCATGAATACAGGTCATATGGTTGTAGTTTGGCCACTTCATTACTCCATTGCAAATTATTAGGTCTTGCGAGCTACAGAGCTTGACCAACTCAGTACCAAACAAGTTCTTAATTAGGTCTTCAGAGCTTCTTTTGTAGCTATTAGATAAAACAAGGTCCTCATCTAGCCATAAAGGATTATGGTTGGACTCATTATTTAAAAGAGTATCTTGTTTAGTTGCAGTCCTAGCATTAAAGTCTCCTAGAAGGAGGATATTACCTTCATTTTTCAAATTATAAATATCTTGTTCTAAATTATTATAGGGACAATTTTTATC
>ML790120.1:928476-938985 GCA_009831015.1 Picea engelmannii | reverse complement strand
TTTTTCTTATAAAAAGTAGAATTAATAGGTGCAAAATAACAAATTTCTATATACATCTTCTTAGCATTGGTGTCTGAAATTTCTATCCAAATGTATTGATTAAGAGGGTCAATCTTATGAAGTTGAATGTGAGGAGAAATTCTCTTTCTAATAAAACAAGCTATGCCTCCTATCCATCTACGGTGGGATTTTTTGTTCCATGCCGACCACAAGACAAATCCTTCCATGCCAGGGACCTTAGACTCCTCATGCTTCCATGTTTCAGCTAGACAGATAATATCAATATCACTCGAGATCCAACTTATCATAGGACCTTTGTGCCATGGAAATCCATGACAATTCCAGAAAAGGATCCCGAGTGTCCCAAATTCCTATTTATTATTATCCTTCTAGTCTCTATCCCTAACAATAGTTTTTCGATTTCTAAGTATTGCCCATTTTCCTTCTTTCTTGGCTTCTTTTACCTTTTGAACTTCCTTCCTTAATTGAGCTTGGTCTTCATTGTCATCATTATAATTCATAATCAATTATTGATTTATTATTAATTATTTAATCTTCCCCTTTTATATTTTAAGTATTCTTAATTTTTAATTATCCAATTTAATTTTTATTCTCTTCTCTAGTGTATACTTGTATGTTTTCTTTAACCTTTATTTATACATTTTCAATCATTATAAATATATTTTTTTATTAGTAAATTCTTCTTCAACCTAATATAATTAGAGATATTGTTGTTTTCCTTTCCTTCTCTTCTCTAATCTATTTTCCTATATTTTATTTAACCTTTGGTTATACTTTTTCAATAATTATGTCTAATTACTAGTGAATTTTTCTTTAACCTAATCTCATCATAT
The DNA here is from genome assembly GCA_009831015.1 of Picea engelmannii. NCBI lineage: Eukaryota > Viridiplantae > Streptophyta > Pinopsida > Pinales > Pinaceae > Picea > Picea engelmannii. The sequence continues at coordinate 938,131 of ML790120.1, read as the reverse complement.
ATATTATTATTGTTATCTTTTCATAGGAACTTATTTTCTAATTCTAACCCCGTACCTAATTCTTTTGTCTAATCTATGATTATATTATTATTTCTAATTATAAACCTATTCTTGTCATCATTATAGTCTTTATTACTTATTTCATTATTATTATCAATTATTTTTAATTTTCTTAAATTTAATTATTAATTATTTAATTAACATTTTTTATATTTTTAGTAATATTTTAAATTTCTTTTGTAAGTAAAGATTGTATTACCTCATAAAATTGAAATCCATATAAGTATTGAAGGACCTAGAATCTATTCTACGAACAATGAAAACTAGAATCAAACCGAAGTCCCAAAGAAAATTGTCCATGACTATTTTAAGCATTATGATCAGAAGTGTATGTGTTTGTAAATATTACAAAACTAGCCTAAAATCCAATAGAATACTGCATCTATCAAAACAAAGAAGAAGAAAAAAAAGAGGATAAGACTAAGAAAGACTTGATACACCAGATGTATTGTTCCTTCCATCACCCTAAGGAGAATATGACCAGACCAAAGTGATGATGAAGGGCTAGCAACAAGTGGGGCATCATTGACTAACAAGTGTGCCTAAAAGTGAATCAAATAGTATGTCCACCCGATAAATGATGATATCCTGGCGAAGAGATGATTTACAACATCCCAACGCAGGTCCAAAATAAGATGAAGATGTTCCTCATAGAAGTTGTGTATGGGAGCCAAAGCTATTGTCTCGGGTCCAATTTCAGTAGGGTTTGTTTTCATGCCAATTGGTGCAGGGGAAATCTCCTCAATCTCCACGGGGATTATCTCCCAAAGGACTAGGCAAATCCACCACTCTTTTAGAGGCTGGTTGGGAAGACTACCTTCCACCTAAAAGGAAGAACTCAAAAGATGTTTAATGTCCCTAGGAGAAATCAATGTCGGATCCAAGGGAGACTTGGGTGGAATAGAAGGAAAATACTCCTCCATAAGGATGAGACCCCAATTGTAATGTTATTTATTATTGACATTGGGAAGAGGTGCAAGAGAGGTCAAAGTGGGGTAGGGTATAGGGCTAAGGGTTAGAAGTTGGTTGGGTGGAAGGGGAGCAGAGGGAAGGAATTTGGCCAGATAGAGATAGTATTTTGGGCCATGTATGGGATTTTCATGCTCCCTTGACATGGATAGGGAGATGAAACCAGAGAACCGTATGGAGAAGGAAAAGAGAAAGGGAGGGTGTAAAACCATAAGTGATGCCAAGAAGGGGGGAAATTCATTGAACAAAGAAAGAATGAGATGTAAAGAGTGAAGCATGAACAAAAAATCGGATAAATTACTTGTCCAGGATGGTGAATTTGTCATTAAACCTCATTTGAAAACACTTAGCTACCTTGTACCTATGCATATGCTAACCTTCGCCATTGTAAACTAGAGCATGAAGTTTCCCATGTTGATCAGACCTGCACTCAAATCCATATCATAAATGTTGCACATGGAAGTGAATTTTGAGGTGAAGGTGAAATCTAACTACATTAAAACCTTAGATCTCATTTGGAACAGGTGGCACCCCATCCAGGGAGGGAAGGTTCCTTTGGGCCAAATCAAAACATTGATTTAATAAGGGAGGGGCAGGGAGGCTACTGGCATCAATTGATAAATCATTTCCAGTAAGAGCGACTCTTTCATTTTCTAACTTTCCAACTATTTCATTAGCCCCTCGACAGATGTGGGAGGGGATTAAAGTAATATTAGGACATAGGAGGGAGTGAAATACTTCCAAGGAACTAAGGAGACACCAACTAGGCGAGACTTTAGCGGGATCAGATCCATTTAGAATTTTGGTATCCAGATAAATAATGATTTGGGAATTCCCTTCGATGACAAGTTGTATTATGGCCAATATGGAGGCTAGTTGAATTCCTCTAATTATACCCCATAGTTTTGCTGAGTTGTTAGAGTCCCGACCTAGATTACTAGAAATGATATATTTAATTTGTTCATTACTTTCCCTGATTACCTCCCCAAATCCGGCAGGTCCAGGGTTTCCTTTGGAAGCACCATCAAAATTTCATTTAAAAAAACCTTGGGGGGATAGTGCTGAGTACTGGGGATAAGGGGAAGAGGGGGATAAATACTAAGGGTAGGATCAGAATGAGTGAGGTTAAGATTTAAATGGAACTGAGAGAGAATTCCAGTTTCACTGGGATTACATGAAATGTTCTCTTGAGACCATTGTTGAGATCTAATTCTTTCTTGGATGTTTTCAAAGATATTAAACCATAAATGGAGGGGAAGAAAGGACTTGGAGTCAAAGACTTGTTTGTTTCTCTCTTTCCAAATTTTCCAAACAACAAATCTTGATAGCGGCTTCCAGATCCTATTTAGAATGGGGCTGTGGAAAACTATTGATCCCTAGTATTCAATGGTGCAAGTTATGTTGTCCTTGGTTCTATTCATTTTCCTCATGATTTGCACCACCATATCCTAAATTTCATCTCTAGAAGAACATCGATTTAAGAGATTCTCCATAAACTCCTCTTGTTGCATGCAAAGGTGGCAGAACGACAGTCCAGTGAGCCCTCTTATCTAGAGATTGTCTGATCTAGGTGGATATCAGTGGCCACCCACCTATTCCAACTGGATCACATACAATTTTCATCTTGGTAGTTTTTTTTCTAGATTTTCGGGTCCTAAAGTTCTGGGGCCATTTTCATGCCCTAAACAATGTTCTTTGGTCCTGCCAAAGTCCCAATACAACTAGAGTCAAAGTGTGATGGCATAATGTATAGTCCTCATATAGACCTTTCCAATGGGATATTGTACGCCTAAAGCTAATATCGTATGAAAAAATTATGACCCCGGGAAGTTGATGTACCAATTTACCCCAATGAGGCCACATGAATTTTGGTGCTTCATCTCCTAGGGTTAGGTTTTTGTATGTCTAGGGTTTTGGAATTCATGTTTGATGTATAAAGTATTTTGGAGCCTCATTGTACTCATCTTCTTGAGAATGAGCACAACCGTCACATCTCTTCTCATAGATAAGCTGCCACCATTCTAGCAAGTTGGTTCCAGTCTGCATTTTACAGTTTCAACACATTTCTTTTTTAATAGAAGTCAAATTTTACTGTATCTTTGTTAATATTCACTCTTTCTATGTGTTAATATTATAGATCTATGTTTTCATTTCATTCCGCTCATAAATCCAAATCAGTGACCTATTAGAGCGATGTTCTCCTTGTCATTTTTTAATGCATGTCCTCAACGAGGTCAGGGTATAGAGAGTTGGGTCTCAATCTTGTTTCTCTTAAGGAAAACTTCTCTCGCACACCCAATAAACCTTCCATGGAAGGAGAAAATAAATATGACAGTACATACATCCTTTCAAAATGTTGCTTGAGGAATCCCTTGAGCGACAGAGGAACGATATGATGAACAACTTTGCATAAATCCTTCGACGATTGTTGACAAGTGACACATCAACCTCAAATGGAGGCGCCACCCCCTTCAAGGTACATATCAATTTTTATGTTCCTATATTTGAAGGTCAAATAGATGCGGATGATGTAGATAAATGGTTAAACCTTCTAGAAGGGCATTTTTTTGTCCACAACTTTTCTGAGAGAGAAAAGATTACATTTGCACTCCTCAAGGTCGTCCCCAATGTAAAAAATTGGTGGGAAACTTTATGTGAGAAAAAGTGAATTGAGGGATCTACATTATTTGTAGTTGCACCCACTTGGGATTCCTTTAGGAATGTTATTAAGGAACAATACTACCTTGTTGGAAGTTAAGACAACTTATATACACGATGGACCACACTACAATAGTAAAGGGACCAAACAGTGCCAGATTTCACCAATGTCTTCCATAACTTGGGCACCAATATCGGTATCAAAGACTCTGAGAGACATATAGAGCTCAAGTTCCATGACGGTATGCATAGATACATCCAGACATAAATGGAGTTTCTAGACATTTTTTCCTTAGGTGCGACCTATCGATATGCTATCAAAATTGAGCAGAATCTTAAACAGAAGACGCGACAATTTGGGTCTGCAAACCCCTCACAGTAGAATTAGGTAAAAGGTGGCCCCAAACTACAAAAAAAGGGTAGACCAAGGATGGAAAACCTTAGGATAACCAGTCCAAACCGAAAACAAAGAAGGACAAGGGAAGACAATGAAATACACTGGGAAATTGTGCGAGTTCCACAATAGCCCTTGGCATAACATCGTTGAATGCCTCTCAAATAAGTCATTGGTGGCCGAGGTGAAAGCCTCTGAATAAGATGCAGGCTCCGAATTGGAGTCAGAACCAAAAAAGGGAGACATATCATTGATGTAGAACCTAGTTCCACTATTGCTACCACCACCAAGGTCCAGCCCAAGGAACCTAACGAACTAGAGGAAGGTGCTCACCTCTTTCATTCACAGATGTGGATGAAGGGTAATCCGATGCACTTCATCATCGATAACAGTATCCAAACAAACCTCATCTCAGAAGAGGTTGTCAAGAAGTTGGATCTACTGACATCACCACACCCACATTACTTTGGATAAGATATTATACATGATACCAAAGGTTGTCCCATCTACTGTCATTTCCTTGATCTCTTCCAAGCTATGCAAGAAGGTCATATCTTAGACCGAGAATCTTTTATTCTTCATGATTCACATTCAAAGTGAGTCAAAGGTTGAAACCACATCCATGGCCTTCGTGATAGGTCTCTCCATGCAACAAAAGAAAATTGATAAGGTCATGGAAGAATACAAATACATCTTCTCCTCACCCACTAGGGTACCACTGCACTGTTAGGTCAATCACTCAATCGATCTGACCCTCGGTGCATCGCTACCGAATGGTCCAGTCTATCATTTATCTCTATCAAAAAATGTGGAAATCAAGTGCCAGATCCAATAGATGCTCGAAAAGGGGCACATATTCCCAATCCCATCACCTTATCGAATCCCATTCATTCTTTTCCATATTAAATACAGGTCCTAATGACTCTGCATTTATTATCGGGCCCTCAATAAAATAATAATCAGGAACCGATACCCAATTTCCCGAATTTCCAATCTCCTTGACCAACTAAAGGGGGCTAAATACTCCAGTAAGATTGATTTGAAGTCCAACTACCACTAGGTTCCAATATAGAAGACCGATGTATGGAAGACTTCCTTCAATTCTAAAGAAGTTCTTTTCGAATGGTTGGTCATGCCCTTTGGCTTGAAAAATTCCCCAACAACTTTCATTATGATGATGGACGATATATTGTGGCCTTTCACCAATTCTTTTGTGGCTGTGTATTTGGATGATATCCTCATCTTCAACAAGAATTGGGCGGAACACTTACAACACATTCAACGGGTTTTGCACACTCTGCGACAACACAAGCTATATGAAAATTTGGAAAATTGATCCTTTGACATGAACAAGGTCCAATACCTAGGATACATTGTTGATGAGCATGGGGTGCATGTCGATCCAGCCAAAATCTAGTTCATTTGTGACTCACTAGCCTCGACCACACTCACTGAGCTCTAGAGCTTCTTAAGCCTTGCAAATTTCTATTGTAGGTTCGTGTTGGGATTCTCCCACATTGCATGGGCCCTTAGCCAAGTGACCAAGGGAGGTGGCATGGAAAAATTTGTGTGGGGCCAGTCGCAAAAGAAAATGTTCGATGATTCGAAGCAACACTTGTGCTTAGCCCCAATTCTCTCATTACCCAACCTGTAACATCCATTTGAGATTGATACAAATGCTTCAGACTATGTTGTGGGTGCAGTTATCACTCAACATGGACATCATGTGGCCTATCATAGTGAGAAATTATCATATATTGTCTGTAAGCACCCCACTTATGACAAAGAAATGTACTTCATTGTACAAGCCTTCCACTAGTGGAGGAATTACATTCTTAGGAAGGAGACAGTCATCCGCATTGATCATAAGCCTCTACAGTTCATGTAGACATAAGGAAAAATGGAGAATGACTAGCATCAAAAGTGGTCCACACACTTGTAGTAGTTCCATCTCAACATTAAGTATAAAATAGGGAGCACCAACTGCGTCACTGACTGCCTCAATTGACCTCTATTTTCCGCACTAACCACGGTGCTAAAATCCTACGAACATGAGAACTCCATATGGCCCAAAATCTATGAGCGAGATCCTAACTTCACCACTTCCTACCAGATGTTGGGTACATACACAATTGTCACTAATTTTCATCTACATGATGGGTTATTGTGCCATCTGGGCCATAATTGTGTTCCATCAAGTGAGTGTGCGAAGCTGATTTGGGAAGCTCACTATAGTCGGGTGGATGGACACTTTGGGATAGAGAAGACAGTGGCAGTGTTGCAACAACATTTATATTGGCCAAAACTCTGACATGATTTCAACAAGTGTATCCAGTCCTACATGACCTGCTCCATTTCTAAACCAACCATTAAGAAACAAGGAATGTACACCCCTTTGCCTACTCCTGAAAAACCCTGATAATCAATATTGATGGACTACATGTCAGGACTTCATTCAATCAAGCAGGAAAATCACTGTGTTTTCGTGGATGTTGATCAATTTTCCGAGATGGTGATTATGGTCTCCTACAAGAAGAGCATCACAACATAGGCCACTACCAAGCTCTTCTTCGACGAGTGTGGGTAAATTTTGGGATATGAAAAAATATCATCTTTGATCGAGAGAGACAATTCCTTAACACATTTCGGTCGATCCTTTGGTCATGACTAGACACCAAGCTCACCAAATCTATGACCTTTCACCCCCAAACAGATGGCCAAACCGAGGTCGTCAAAAATATGATTGTGCATATTTTTTGTTTATGTACATTTCCAAGCATCCATGCACATGGGATGAGAGTCTTCCCTATGTTAAAAATAGTTACAATAAAGCCATACACAACTCAACCTGCCATATCCCCTTTCAGGTGGGGTTGGGATTTCAACCATTAGGTCCCATGGGTTGCACTACCCCTTGTGTCCACACAAGCATAATCATCCCATGCGCAAGTCAAAGTTGAAAAATACACCTAGTTCATTGAATGAATCAAGCACATCGCCAACAAGTTCAAGATATTTTGTAGAAGTCCAATGCCAAATACAAGAAACGCCATGATCAACATTGGGTGCCACACAATTTTCAGGTGGGAGATAAAGTTTGGTTGCACTTGCAAAAAGAACACCTTACATGACCCCATCAAAATCTTCGTCCACTCCGCTATGGAAATTATTCCATCACCAAGGTTGTGGGTGACAATTCTTTTGAGCTCAACATTCCCCCCTTCCTTGGCTTGTACCCAATGTTTAATGTGCACCTCCTTCGGCCATACTTTCCACCACTATTGGACACCTCAGAGGTACTAGAACAATTGACACCGATAGATCTCAACCATGACTGCATGTAACAACCATCCACTTATCAGATCGTGGATACACATGTCAAGGGAAATCTCCAACAAAGTTTCAATTTTATCATGTTGTCAAAGAGGACAACTCTTGTACCAAGGAAAGTGGCTCACATGGGGCCAATTTCAACATAAATTTCCTCATCTGATGGGGGAAGTCAACGTAATGGAGACCATTTCTTCCTAAGGAGGGAGGATTGATCCAGGAGGATATCGGTGGCCACCCACCTATTCCAACTGTATCACATACATATTTCATCTTGGCAGTTTCAATTTTCATCTTGGCAGTTTTTTTGTAGCTTTTGGGGTCCTAAACTTCTGGGGTCATTTTGAGACCCTAAACAACGAGTTTTTAGGCCTGCCACAGTCATGCTATAAATAAAGTCAGATTATTGTAGAATAATGTGTATTCCTCGGATATACCTTTCCAATGGGATATTTTTCACCTAAAACAAAGATCGTATGCAAAATTTACGACCCTGGGAAGTTGATGTACCAACTTACCCCAATGGGGCTCACATGACTTTTGGTGCTTCATCTCCTAGGGTTAGTTTTTTAGATGTCTAGGGTTTTGGAATTCATGTTTGATGTAAAAAGGATTTTGGAGCCTCATTGTACTCATCTTCTTGTGAATGAGTGTAGCGATCACATCTCTTCTCAGAGATAAGCTACCACCATTCTGGCAAGCTTGTTTCAGTCTGCATTTTACTGTTTCAACACATTTCTTATTTAATAGAAGTCAAGTTTTATTGTATCTCTGTTATTATTCAATGTGTCTCTATGTTAATATCATAGATCTATGTTTTCATTTCATTCCTCTCATAAATCTGGATCATTGTCCCATGTAAGTCTGGGATTCTGCATAAGGAGCCATAGGAAGGTAGATACCTTTGGCCAGAGGTGCGAATTCCAAATAATTTTCCAAATGTTTTCTCTTGGTTGTAGGTGAAATTTGGCTTTGAGCTTATAGGATAATTTAATTTTGAATGAACCAAGAGGAGAGTGACCCCAGTGTAAGATATTCTTACCATATTGAATTCACACCTTCCTTTGAGATGTTGCTTCTTTCCACAGACTTAAATCATAGTCATCTGGTATATTTAGTTATGTTCTAAGAATTTTCTAGATTGTCCAATGAGGAGAATTGGGGGAATCCTTCGATATATCAGCTACTTTAATGGTTTCTCCATTCTACATTTGAGCTTCAATGCATTGTATACCCTCCAGTGATTATCAGGGAGGTATTTTTTGCCATGATTCAGACGAGAAGAAGACTTCTCTTCTTCCTCGCAACTGCCAAAAGGCATGCTCCTAGATAATAGGGAAGTTACACCATGCAACATTCCATATATTTGAGCTTGGAATTTGATTATTCAATCAGATAAGATGTGCAGTCGGGATATGGGGAGCTTATTTTTTCTTCCATTGTTTTCCCATAATGTTTTCAGGTGTCTAAGTGTTACACATTATTTTCGTCATCCCTATGACTGTTAATGATGTAAACCTATATGTTTCCTTCAGAGGGGTTAGTGGCCTGAGTTCCTAAAGAGAGAAGGGAGAAGAACTTTTCCTGAGAAAATAAGTTGCATTTTCCCTTGTAAAAACCCTGTAAAAAAAGGAAGTTCGCAGGTTGCTATATAGGCAGGGTGCGAGAATGCCTGATTCTCGCAGGTTGCACCATAGCTAGGGTGCGAGATGTTTGTAGGTTTCTCTATAGGCAGGGTGTGAGAATGCCTACACATGGGAAAAACAAGCGTTTTCTCGAATCTTCTAGAAGGAGAAACTTCTATGGTGAGGTGGCATCCGAATGGTTTGGATCTTACTCTCTTTCATGATTTAGTGGGATCATCCTAACCTCCTCACCTTATCCTCTTCAACTTATAAAAGGAGAGGATTTATCATGGAGAAAGTTAGCTTTTTGAGCTTTGGAGGTTTTTGGCTTGGGATTGTTAGCTTGGTTAGAGTGGCTTTGAGATTTTCTTTGTCAAGATAAATGGTGAATATTATCAGATCTATGCTCTCAGAATTCTTGGAGTGGAAGTGTGTGGGGAACGAAGGAAAGTTGGAAGGGACCTTACGACATCAAAGCCATGGTTGTAATCTCTCTTTCACATTTAATATGATACAGTAATATGATTCTTTCCTATAAATCTTGTTTTGTTTTATTGTATGATTCCTTGATCACATACATAGGTTTATATTGAGTTTATGCTATTACTATCACTTTGGT
>ML790120.1:900334-917878 GCA_009831015.1 Picea engelmannii | reverse complement strand
TATGTTCAGATTTGAGTCATATTGGCATGGATCCACAGTGTATGTTTGGTGGCCATGACCTGTCTTACTTGACATGGATCTTCGCATGTCAGCATTTATGCTTTGATTCATTTGTATTCTGAGTATGGGAATGCCTACCTCAGGGATGATATATTATTGTACTGTATTTCCTTGTTTGTTGGAAAGTTTCCGACCGACTGTTTCTTGTTCCCTACACACACTCGACAAAGTATTTCAACTATCACTTTGTTCTAACTTCATACTTTGGGGGGCTCTCTGTTACATGTTATTTTCGTCATCCCTATGACCGTTAATGATGTAAACCTATTTGTTTCCTTCAGAGGGGTCAGTGGCCTGAGTTCCTGAAGAGAGAAGGGAGAAGAACTTTTCCTGAAAAAAGAAGTTGCATTTTCCCTTGTAAAAACCCTGTAAAAAAGGAAGTTCGCAGGTTACTATATAGACAGGGTGTGAGAATGCCTAATTCTCGCAGGTTGCACCATAGCTAGGGTGAGATATGTTCACAGGTTTCTCTATAGGCAGGGTGCGAGAATGCCTACACGTGGGAAAAACAAGCGTTTTCTCAAATCTTCTAGAAGGAGAAACTTCTATGGTGAGGTGGAATCTGAATGGTTTGGATCTTACTCGCTTTCATGATTTAGTGGGATCATCCTAACCTCCTCACCTTATCCTCTTCAACTTATAAAAGGAGAGGAGTTCTCATGGAGAAAGTTAGCTTTTGAGCTTTGGAGATTTTTGGCTTGGGATTGTTAGCTTGGTTAGAGTGGCTTTGAGATTTGCTTTGTCAAGACAGATTGTGAATATTATCAGATCTATGCTCTCAGAATTCTTGGAGTGGAAGTGTGTGGGGAACGAAGGAAAGTTGGAAGGGACCTTACGACATCAAGGCCATGGTTGTAATCTCTCTTTCACATTTAATATGATACAGTTATATGATTCTTTCCTATAAAGCTTGTTGTGTTTTATTGTATGATTCCTTGATCACATACAAAGGTTTATATTGAGTTTATGCTATTACTATCACTTTGGTTGGTTGCGTTCTTTTGCAGGATCATCATTGTATGAGTGTTGGAATGGAGCTAGGAAGGCGATGGTGGGAGGAAGTGGCGTTTAAACGGTATGTCACCTATCTCTCTTTAGTTAGTAAATTAAATATCTAAAACTTAAGGAAAGCATCATGTTCTGGTGCGTTTTGTTCTATATCCAGGTGGATCTAGGGAGATCAGTTAGTGTCCGCACCTACCGATTAGTCCGATAACACTAAGCCAACACCACCATATTTTATCCCACATAACTTCATTGAGAATGCAAGGATCCCATAATCCAAGATCCCCATTGAGCTTGGGTTTGAAGACTTTGTCCCAGCTGACCAAAGATGATTTCTTCCCCGATTTGTGACATTTCCAGAGAAATTTTCTTTGCATATTGTGGATGGTATTGAGAACATACTTTGGGGAAACTAGGGATGAAAATAAATAGATGGGGATGGACTAAATAATAAATTTAATTAGAATAAAGTGGGATTCTAGGTTAATCATTCGGAAGGTCCAAGAATTTAAGTGATTTGTGAGGTATTGAATAATGGAATCCCAAGAGATATTTCTGGTGGAAGAGTCAGAGAGAGGTATACCAAGGTAATTTGATGGAAGGGAGATCCTAGGAATGTCTAGTAAACATGAGATATTATTTTGTATGGCTAAAGGTGTGTTAAATAAGAAGAGTTTGGATTTATCAAGGTTGATACAAGTGCCTGAAGCTTCAGTAAATTCCGAAAGGATGGTCTTCAATATGGAGGCTTATTGCATAGTTAGTGTTCCCATTAACATGGTATCATCCATGAATTGGTTCTGTGAAGTGGCTAGATGAAGACCATGTAAGGGAAGGCCTTGCAAGGAGCCTTATGCGATGGATGCTTTGGTATAGTGACCCAAACCTTCCACCATTATGAAAAAAAGGAAGGGAGATAGGGGATCACCTTGTCGAATCCCCTAGGAGGGGGAAAAAGGACTGGAAGGCATGCCATTGAAAAGGATGGAGAAAAAAACATAGGAGGTGAGGTTGAGAATCCAATTGACCTAGTCATTTCTAAAACTGAAATACAGGAGAAGAGAATGCATATACCACCAACTTAAGTGATCAAAGTCCTTAGAAAGGTCCAGTTTGATGAGCATACCTGGAGTTCTAGTGGATTTGAGGGAGTTCATCACCTCATGAACCAATATGAAACTATCCATTATTTGGCATCCATCAACATATCCTGACTACTCCTACAATATTATAGATATAAAATAATATGCAGAACGAAAATATTGAACAAGAAATAGAAGAAGAACATTGATATATCCAGAACAATATCAGAATAATACCAAAATACCAACAAAACGAGAACTTTTATTATTGATAGCAATGTTCACTTGACTCTTCGAGGGGAAAACCTCTAGCATAGAAGATCTCTATTACAATAATATCCAATACAAAAGTATCCAATGCCTCCTACTCTTATTTATACTAATTCTATCTTCTAAGAAAACTTCTAGAGGAAGATCTTTCTAGAAGCGAAAGATTATATTATGTCTTCTTACATTGAATTATTCTCCTTTATTTATTAGGCCTTATTAACTAATGTCGGCCTTTATTACATAGAAAACATATCCTACTAACTAGTGACCAATTGAAAGGGTTTAGGATTCGATCCTAACATGCCCTCCCCCTTCAAAATCAGGCTTTTCCTTAAGGCTGCAGGTGCATAAACTATTGGAGTATAGTCGTTGGTTCCTAAGTCGCATCCTCTCGTGATGTGTCCTTCCACTCGATCAACACTTCTTCGATATGTTTTCCCCATAGATGTAATTCACAGTGATTGAGGACAATGTATAGTTGGAGCCAAAGGGATCCTTCTTCATCTAATTCTAGAAGGATGGGTTGGACCATGAAATTATGTCCCACTACTTTCTTCAAACAAGAGAATATGGAAAACTAGATGGATTTTGGAAATAGCTAGAAGGGATAATTTGTAGGCCATTGAACTAATATGCTTGATGATATGGTCATTTTAGTGGTTGTATGATAGGAAGTATTGTACCACCATTATGCCAAGGGGATCCATTGTACCCATTAGTGTTGTTTTTCCAAAGTAAAACACCTCAACTAGGTTTCCAAACATTTGTTTACCACTTATGTTTGGCCATCAGACTAGGGATGATAGGTTGTTCTCATGCTCAATTGGGTGACCTACAATTTAAACAACTCTTTCCAAAATGTTCTTGTGAAAGTGGGGTAATGATTAGATACAATAGAGATGGGCATGCCATGTAACTTGAAAATATGATCAAGAAAAACTCGTGCTACTAGTGCTGGTGTGAAAGGGTGGGATAAGGCACACAAATGAGCATACTTAGAGAGGCGATGAACCACCACCATGATGACCAACTTGTTCCGAGATTTAGGAAGACCCAATATATAATCCATGGAGATATATTTCCATATATAAGCTAGAATGGAGAGGGGTTGTAGGGAACATAGAGACTTTATAGTTTCACCTTTATTACATTGGAACACCTCTCATTTTGTGACAAAGTGAAGGATATCCTTTTTCAGTCCTTCCCAGAAGAAAGAATGACGGGCACGTGCATATGTATTTTGGAAGATGGAGTGACGTACAATAGATTATGAGTGAAACTCATTTAAGAGTTGTGGATTGAGTGCTGAAGAGGGTGAGAGAACCATGCGATCCTTGTATATGAGAATATTTTCCTGCCAAGTGTATCCAATGGGAGGATTAGGGTCCTCCTGAAGTTGTTGAATTGACTTGGAGAGAGTTAGGTGTGTTAGCCATTCTTGGTGTACTTCTTCAATCCAATCAGGGACCGGTAAGGATAAGGAAAAGAGGGAGATGTATTTTGCATGCTGACATGATAATGCATCAAATACTATATTATGCTTTTCTTTTTTGCATATAATTTCATAATCATAACCCAACATTTTGGACAACCACTTATTTTTTTCTAGGGAGGATAGTCATTGCTCCAAAAAATATTTTAGACTATGGTGATCTATTTTTATCTGAAAATGATGTCCCAAGAGATATGGTCTCCATGTGTGCACTGCATGAAGAATGACCATCATTTCTTTTTCATATGTTATATCTACCCAAATTGTGACCACTCAACACTTGGCTAGTAAAGGCCAAAGGTCTACCATATTGTGTGAGCACTGTGCCTATACTAGTGCTAGAAGTATCTGATTCCACCACAAAGGTTTTGTTGAAGTCAAGAACGACTAGGACATGAGTAGTGCACATGGACCTCTTTAATTTTGTGAAGGCTTTCTAAACAACAGGTTTCTAATGAAATGCATTATTCTTAGAAGTTCAGTCAATGGATTAGCGGTTTTTCCATAATGATGGACAAATTTCCTGTAATATCCTATGAAAACTAGAAAACCCCTTAGGCGATTTAAGGTCTTGGGTCATGACCATTCCTGCATAGCCTGTATCTTTTTTGGGTCCACTTTTACCCCTTCATGACTGACAATGTGTCCCAAGTATTCCACTTCATTGGCTCCAAATGAACATTTGGTCTTTTTGAAAAACACTTGGTTTTCCTGCAACAAGTGAAGGAATTTTTCCACATGAAGAAGGTGGCTATCCCAAGCGCGACTTTAAATGAGGATGTCATAAAATAAAAACAAGACAACTTTCCTAAGATAAGGTTTCAATAATTTATTCATGAGACTTTGGAAGGTGTATGGTGCATTGTGGAAGGTGAATGGTGCATTGCAAAGGCCAAAAGGAATGACCAAGAATTCATAATGCCGTTCATGAGTTCTGACAGCAGTCTTCGGAATATCTGCCTCTTTCATGCAGATCTGGTGATAGCCTGAGTGGAGGTATAATTTGGTGAAGACACAGGCACCTTGGAGTTCATCCAACATATCATCAATTATAGGAATGGGAAACTTATCTTTGATGGTGATTTTATTCAGGGAACAAAAATTAGGGAAGATGCACCAAGTACCTTCTTTATTTAATACCATCACCACTGGTGAAGAACATGGGCTAGTACTAGGGTGAATTACCACCACCTCCAGTAATTCTTGTACCATATTTTCTATTTCATTTTTCTGAGAAAAAGGATATATGTAGGGACGTACATCGGGGGATTTAATTCCTGGAAGGAGAGGGATGCTATGATCATGCTCACCCTTGGAGGGAGGTAAGGCTGTGGGAATATCAAATACCTTGGGGTACATGTCCAATATTAGTTACGAGCTGGGATGAACTACCTAAGATGTCATTTCAGTAACCTGGATGGCATTAAATTAAGCACTCACACCATGGTGGCCTTTCTTCAACAATTTTTCCATCTTGTGAGAGATGATAATTTCCAAAAAGCCTTCTTGGAGACCATGGAGGGTATATGAGTGAGCATCTTGGGTGAATCTCATTTATAATTATTGATAGTCTACCATGATTGTCCCAAAAGTGCGAAGCCACTCCACACCTAATACAATATCACAAGCACCCATGGAAATAGAGAACATGTGGGTTTTCAGAGTATAATCACCCATTTCGAGTTTGACATTTTCACAACGCCCCCCACACTTCATAGTACCACCATTAGCAATGAGGATCTGAAAATTATAAATAGGAAAGACAAAGCAATGGATCTCATCATCAAGACTGCGATGAATAAAATTATGGGTGCTACCACTATGAATCAACACCACCATCAACTGATGTTTGATGTATCCCTTGAGTTTCAGGGTCTATGGGGTCGAAATACCTGAGAGTGCATGAAGTGATATGATGGGTTCCTCTATTTCCATAGGGGTGAGAATAGGCACTTCCGTGTGATAACTTGGTGGAGCCTCATCTGAGTCAGGAGCCTCATTAGATGTGATTTCATCATAAGGAGATGAAGTGGATACATGAATCTGGAATAACTTTTGTTCGTGACACTTATTCCCTTGTGAATACTTTTCATCACAATAGTAGTAAATTCCTTGCTTGTGATGTTCTTCCATTTCCACTGGAGATACTTTTTGGACCTTCAATATTTGTGTCATAGTTGGGTGAGCCCCTGAGCGAGGATGATTGAGAACTGGAGCCCTCATAGGTGGGTCCTGAAGGATGGTCTCTGCTTCATATTCTAATTGATATGCCTACAACCAGGTACTAGGATTATGCATGCTCACATGAGCTCTGATGGCTTCCTTTAATCCACCGATAAAAAAATTCCAGGTAAAAGGCATAAGATAATCCCTCGATCTGGATCGCCAACTGTTCAAATTCCATGATGAAATATGTGACTGATCCAGTTTGGTGTAGCTTGGTGAGTCTACCTAAAAAATGTGATTCCCTATCAAAACGAGCACAAACTGCTATAGTGAACATGTTTCAATTGGGATTTCTTGGATAACATTTCTTATGCCATTGCCACCGCTGCCATATTTCGATCTAGGTACAAAACCCCTACATGGAGTTTGGTCTCATCATCCCAAATATTATGGAGGGAGAAGTATTCTTCCATTTGAGAGACACACACTGCGGGATTGGATCAAGGATGATTTTAAGGATGGAAATTTATTTTAAAATGTAGAAACCTTGGCGAATCTTACTAATCCTTCATATGCCAACTATAAATGTTTGGTGATATTTTTGTAAAAATATTCAAATTTCTAAGGATTTTATATAGTTTTTATAAAATTTTGGCGATTTTTAAGTTAAAGGAATTTTATCCTATAGAATTTGGGCGAATTAGTTTTAAAATAACGAATCTTGTTTTTGGAAAAACCATGGAAAATTAGCCCATGAGCAAAATTTAGCCCCTAAAATCATCCATAGACTGGATCCATCAAATTTATGCATGTCCACTTTGGGAACCATATTCCAAGAGGGTGGACAACTGCAAGGGGAGTGGGAGGAATGAGTATGTTCATAATGGGAATGTTGAGGGTCCTTTGCATTGGTCTCTCCCTGCTTGCCTTTCATGAATGGAGGCATGGTGTCCCAAAGGGATGCTTGGATTGCTGCAAGGAGGGAGTTGATGATTGTTGCTTGTATGGTATTTTGGATGGCGTCCATTCAGGATTCTAAGTTGGAGAGTCTATTATCGTTCTCTTATTTTTTATGATATCTAGTGGTTGGCATGGTAGCGACTTATGAGGTGTCGGGACAGAAATCAGGACCAAAAAAGGTGAGATGTACCAGGTTGACTGAGAGAAAGAGAGAAGTCCAATGGGATAAGTGTCAAATAAGGGTGTCTCGGAAAGGGGTGGGACCACAGAGAAAAAAAGGTTTAAAATTGAAGGGTACCATTGCAATTAGAATGAAGACAAGAATTCAATGGAATAGGTTGCAAGTAAGGGTGATGACATGCCCCAAATTTTTTTGTTTTATTTTTTTATTTTTACTCCTGTAGAGTTATACTCTGAGCGAAATAATATTGCAGTGACACAATGGATAAATTCTTAACACGAAGAAATGTGTAGGAATTTCACAACCGAAATGCAGGAGACAAAGTTTCACGACAATAGATATGGTCGGTTCTGTCTACTTTTCTGCCCCAAGGGTTAGGGTATTCAAGGGTTCTAAAGAAAAGGGTTTTCCCTATGCTATATCTCTCTGATATAGGTGCGGGGTCCAACAGTAGTACTCGGCCATATATCTCAGGGAACCAACTAAGGAGGCTAGACTGTACCCTTATCCATACTACCCGACTATGCAGGTACTAGAGAGTATCTTCCTGAGTGTTGTTCTTGATGACACTATAGTAGTCGAGCGGTCGATCAGTTGATCTATGGAGGGCTTTAGGATTCCTAAGTCGATCTATATATAGGTGTTGTGTAATGCACTACCACTCAAAGGGGTACCAACAAGGGCTACAAGGGTGTCCAACATATGTGCTCTTAAAAACCACGTGTATTTCCTATGTGTATGACTCCTCGACCATGGTTTTATGCATGTAACGAAAAATCTTTGTAGCTTAAAGACACTGGAATATGTCTCTACCCTGAAAAATAAAATTTACCCCAAAATTCATTCCCCGGAAAGAGCTATTATACCACTTGTAATATTCCATATATAATATAATATGAATAACAAAAATATTGAACAAGAAATAACAAAACAACAATGATATATCTAGAACAATATCAGAATAACACCAGAAAGGGAAATTTTATTATTGATAGTAATGTTCACTTGCCTCTTTGAGGGGGAAACCTCCACTAGAGCATAGCTCTATTACAATAATATCCAAGAAAAAAGTATCCAATGCCTCCTCTTATTTATACTAATTCTATCCTCTAAGGAAACTTCTAGATGAAGATATTTCTAGAAGCAGAAGCTTCTATTAGGTATTCTTATATTGACATATTCTTCTTTATTTATTAGGCATTATTAACTAATATCGATCTTTATTATATAGAAAACATATCCTACTAACTAGTGACCCATGGAAAGGGTTTAGGATCGGATCCTAACAACTTCTTAGAAATTATAAAAGGAAGGACGGGCTTGAGTTGGAGGGAGATTACATCAATGATGATTTTGTAGATCACATTGCACAATGAAATTGGACAAAAATGGTGTGGATGAGAGACCTTATTCTTCTTAGGAATGAGTGTTATAAAGGTAGCATTGAGGGTTGGAAGGACCTTCCCAGAGGTTATGGATTCCTTCACAAGTTGCCAAAATTTCTCCCTAACCATGGGCCAATAGTGGTGGAAAAAGTAAGTGGTGAAGCCATCCAGACCTGGTGCTTTTCCCGATGGTATTTCCTTGATATCATGATCTACATATTCAATTGTGATGGGCCACATGAGCACCTCATTTTTCTCTTGGGTGATGAGAGTTGGAATGTACCTTGTGACCTTGTTTATAGCTGGAGATCTATCAAGAATAGGTTCTAAAATATGGTTTTTGTAGTAAGTTACTAATTTTGTTTCCATCCCTGCATGATCCATGATTGGTTGTTTGTAAGGCCTGTGCATAAAGAGCCTTACCAAACAAAATCTAGTTATAGAAATGCTATCATAAATTCAGTTATGTTCTCTATTCAATTATATTCTCTATTCAACTTAACAACAACTCATTGTTCAACTCTCTATTCAATTCTGTTCTCTATTCATCTTAACAACAACTCATTGTTCAAAAAAATATAAAAATGAGCAACATGATAATGAATGACATATTCAACATAATAAAAAGAAACAATATAACAATAATGAACAACAATAATAATGATAATAAATACCTCAAACTGATGTTGTTCTCCAACTCTACCTAAGCCGAAGCTCTGCCCAAAACTGACTAACCTCCCAGCCATCTAGGAACAACCTATCCGACTCCCTGGCTCCAGGATTCCTTATGGTTTCCTGGCCCCCGAGCCCAAAATTCCCAATAGCAGACCCCCAAACAAAAGAAGACCCCCTTCCTCGAGTGTTCCCCCTTGCCTTATCCTCCTTTCCTCATTATTCACTACCTTATCCCCCATTAAGTCTCAATCACCTTATCCCCCGTCCATAAATGGGTCCATCTACCAATACAATTGTATTATTAACTAAGTCTTCATAATAAAAATAAATAATTCATTAAACTGATATTAATTAAACAAATATTTAATCATTATAATTAATTAATTAAACTAATATTTAATCATGATAATTAATTAATTAATGAATTAAACGAATATTCATTGAACAATTATTTAATCATGATAATTAATTAATTAATTAGGGTTGTTACATTGTCCCTAATTATCTTCAACTTTGGTGATACGATTGATATATCCCCTGTGAATCATGGAGCAGTAGAAGAATTTAGTATTCTTTTCTCCCTCTTTTAGCCATTGTACTTGTGATTTCTGTCTCCAAAGTATCTCCTCCCACTGATATAATTCCTCCAATTGTTGTTTGAGGAGATCCTCCTCATCACGAAAGGAGTCTGATTGTCTGTGGGTGATGGAATTCTTTTGGATCTCCTACAGACATTGTTCGACAGTTTTTTGGGCTAGGAAAATGTTGCCAAAAACATTTTTGTTCCATTCTCAAAGTTGTTGCTTGTATATTTTTAGCTTCTGTTGGAATCTGTACATTAGTGTGCCATGGGAGATTGTATCAGCCTTCCATCGTGTATGATATATTTCATGGAAATCTGGATGATTTAGCCAAACAAATTCAAACCGGAAAGGTTTGAATTTGGGAGTGATGATGGTGTCGATCCAAAGTTGAACTAGCCAATGGTCTAATACAGACTTTGGGAGAATATTTTATTCAATTAGAGTTCCATCCAACATTAAAGATTCCAAAATGAGGAAGATGTTAAGATGACACGCTACATGTTGAGCACCCAAGCATCTGTTTGTTCATGTGAAGGTTCCATTCCTCACTTCAATGTTGATTAAATGCAGGTTTGCAATCATGCCTTGGATATTTTTACTATCCTTGTCAAGTATTTTTATGCCTCCTTTCTTTTATTCCAAGTTCAGGTTAATGTTGAGGTTGTTGAAATATTATAACTACAAAGAGTATTATATTTTATTATTGATGTATTATTCATTAGATCAATCCCCTTTTGTGGATTGATCGTGTTGGGCATTGTAAATGACCAAATCCCCCTTTGTGGATTGGTCAAACCCTAATTGTAACATGTTAAATGAGAAATCGGCCCCCATAATATATTAAAGCGGTTATAACCACCCAAAATGCGAATTTGGATCTGAAAGTGAAAAGACACCTCAGTTCAGCACCTGCTAGTTTGTATAAATAAGAGAGGCCAACGCCTCATTTGTTCACTCACTCACTTGTTCATCAGAGCCCAAGTTTGGAGCTGCAGTTGGAGAAGAAGGACGAGAGAGAGGCGCATTCTTGGGAGAGGAATTTCTGTATTGTTTGGTTTATTCTCTTGGCATTCCATTGGATATCTATATTAAGAAAGTTTTTGTTGGGTTTTCTCCCCCATGAGGGTTTCCCAGGATAAATGATGCAACTCTGGTGATTGTGTATTTCTCAGTGATCCTATCTATGCTATGGTTATCTAGTGAATTGAAAAGAAACCTAATAATATCTTAAACCTTAACATGGTATCAGAGCTAAGATGAAGAGAGCATCTTTCACAAGAAAAAGAAAAACGTCATTGTTTCCGTACATGAAAATTAGGGATTTTATTGAAGAAGATTTTCAACCTCAAAATCATCTAGAAAAGTGCGCCCTAACCCAAGGAATTCTTTGGCACCTTCAGTGCACATTTTTAGTGGGTAGATCTCCCGGAAAGTGAAACCCTAGCTTTCAAAATGATTCGGATTTTATGAGCAGAATGAAATGGATACAGATTATTAACAGATTCTTAACACAAAATAGCAGAGAGATAGTAAAATTAGTTTCCTATTCAATAATGAAATAAGCTGAAACTGTAAAATGCAACAGAAACAAGCTTGCTCGAATGGTGGTGGCTTATCTCTGAGAAGAGATGTGACAGTTGCGCTCATTCCAAAGAAGATCATTACAATGAGGCTCTGAAGGCCTTTTACAATAAAAAGGAATGAAGAAAACCCTAGACATCCAAAAACCTAAACCTAGGAGATGAAGCGCCAAAAGTCATGTGGGCCTCGTTTGGGTAAGTTAGTACATTAACTTCCTGGGGTCGTAACTTTTGCATACGATCTTCGTTTTAGGCGTATGATAGCCCTTGGAAATGTATCGTCAAGGAGATTCATTTTGGGGCCTCAATCATGCCATAGGCTATCATTGAGAATATCGATCCCAAAAAACCTTCATTTAGGCCCTCAAAATGGCCCCGGAAGTGAAAACTGCTAAAAATAGTAAATTGCAAAATTGCCAGAAAACTATTTTGAGCTAGTTGGAAAAGGTGGGTGGCCATCGATATCCATCTGGATAAATCCTCCCTCCTTAGGAAGAAATGGTATCCATTGCATTGAGTTCCCCTATCAGATGAGGAAATTTCTGTTGAATTTGGCCCCGGGTGAGCCACCTTCCTTGGTGCAGGAGTTTCCCTGCTTTGACGACTTGATAAATCTGGATCCTTTGTTGTCGAGTTCCCTTGATCTGTGTGTCCACAATCTGATCGTTGGATTCCTATTGGATGCAGTTGAGGTTGATCTCTATTGGTTTCATCTTTTCTGCTACGTCTGAGGTGTCCAATAATGGTCATAAATAAGGGCGAAGGAGATCCATGTTGAATATTGGGTGCAGGACAAGGAAAGAAGGAATGTTGAGCTCAAAATCATTATCCACCATGGCCTTGGTGATGGTGTACGACCCATAAAGGAATGGGCGAAGCTTCCAATGGGGTCCTGTAAGGCATTCTTTTTGTAAGTGCAACCAAACTTTGTCTCCCACCTAAAACTTATGTGGCACCCGATGTTGATCATGGAGTTGTTTGTACTTGTCATTGGACTTCTGTAGGATATCCTGAACCTGTTGGCAGATGTGCTAGATCCTCTCAATGAACGGGGTGGCTTTGCCAGCTTTAGTTGGAACAGGATATGGGTTGGTTGAGGTGACCGCAAGGGGAAGTGCAACATCTATGGGACCCAATGGTTGAAATCCCAACCCCACCTAAAAGGGGTTGTGGCCGGTTGAGCTATGCAGGGCTCAGTTGTAGCTATGTTGGACATAGGGAAGGCTCTCATCCCATGTGCGAGGGTGCTTTGAATTATACATGCGAAGGATATGCATGACCATTCGATTTACGACCTCGGTTTGGCCATCTGTCTTGGGGTGGAAGGCCGTGGATTTGGTTAGCTTGGTGTCCAGCAGTGACCAGAGGCTCGACCAAAATGTGCTGAGAAATCAGCCGTCCCTATCTGATACAATGGTTTGTGGGAGTCCAAAATGTACCCAGACCCGTTCAAAGAAGAGCTTGGCAGTGGCCTCTGTTGTGATGCTCTTTTTGCAAGCAACCAGAATCACCATCTTAGAAAAGAGGTCAACAACCACAAAAACACAGTCATTTCGCCGCTTGGTGGATGAGAGGCCCGACATGTAGTCCATTGAGATGGATTCCCATGGCCTGTCAGGATTAGGAAGAGGGGTGTACAATCCTTGTTTCTTAGTGGATGGTTTGGCAATAGCGCAGGCAGTGCAGGATCTGATATACTTGTTGACCTCTTGTCAGAGTTTCGGCTAGTATAAATGTTTCTGTAGCATCGCCACTGTCTTTTTGATGCCAAAGTGTCCTGCCACCCAACTGTAGTGGGTTTCCCAGATCAACTTCGCTCGTTTTCTTGATGGAACACATATATGGCCCAGACGACACAACAACTATGTTTTCACCCAACATTTGGTAGGTGGTGGTGAAGTTTGGGTCTGGCTCATAGAGTTGGGTCCATCTAGAGGTCTCATGGCTGCAAAAGTCTAGCATTGTGGTGAGTTCCGTGACTAGTGGTTTGCTGAGGAAATCAACGATGTGATTGGTGATTCTTGTTTTATACTTGATGTTGAGGTGGAATTGCTACAAATATGTGGACCACTTTTGATGGAGGTCATTCTGCAATTTTCCTTGTGTCTTCATAAATTGCAATGGCTTATGATCAATGTGGATGACCGTCTCCTTCCAAAGAGTGTAATGTCTCCACTGGAGGCAGGCTTTCACAATGGAGTACATTTCTTTGTCGTAAGTAGGTTACTTATGGACAACATCAGATAGTGTCTCACTATGATAGGCCATGGGGTGGCCATGCTGAGTGAGAACGACACCCATAGCATAGTTTGAAGCATCTATCTCGATCTCAAAGGGATGTTGCAGGTCTGGTAGTTAAAGTACTGGGGATGAGCACAAACACTGCTTCAAATCATCGAACTCTTGTTCTTGGGACCGACCCCACGTAAATTTTTCCTTACCACCACCCCTGGTGATTTGGCTGAGGGCCCAGGCAGTATGGGAGAATCCCAACACAAACCTGCGGTAGAAATTGGCAAGGCCCAAGAAGCTCCAAATCTCAGTGAGTGTGCTTGGTGCTGGCCAGTCATGGATGACTTGGATCTTGGCTGGATCCACATGTACACCATACTAATCAATGATGTAGCCAAGGTAATGTACCTTGTCCATGCCGAAGGAGCATTTTTCCAAGTTGGCGTATAGCTTGTGTTGTCGCAAGGTGTGCAAAACTTGCTGAATATGCTGCAAGTGTTCAGCCCAAGTCTTATTGTAAATGAGAATGTCATCCAGATACACCACTACAAAATTATTGGTGAATGGTTGCAGGATATCGTCCATCATCCTCATGAAAGTGGCTGGAGAATTTGTGAAACCAAAGGGCATGACCAACCATTCAAAAAGGCCTTCCTTTGACTTGAAGGCGGTCTTCCATACATATGTCTGTTCTATCGAGACCTGGTGGTAGCCAGACTTTAGATCAATCTTACTGAAGTATTTATCCCCCGTGAGTTGATCAAGGAGGTCGTCGATTCGGGGAATCGGGTACCAGTTTCTGACTGTGATTTTATTCGGAGCCTGGTAATCAATGTAGAGTTGCTAGGTTCCATCTTTCTTCTATACCAACACAATTGGGCCCCCACAAGGTGATGAGATGGGATGGATGTGCCCCTTGTGGAGCAGTTCTTGGATTTTTCACTTGATCTCCTCATTCTCTAATAGAGAGCGATGATAGAATGACCCATTTGGCAGCGGTGCACCGGGGGTCGAATCGATGGAGTTCTTGACCTGGCAGTGCAGAGTTACCCCAGTAGGTGAGGAGAAGATATCCGAGTATTCTTCCATGACCTTGTCTACTTGCTTCTGCTGTGTGGAGAGGTTGGCGGAAGAGGCCATGGATGTGGCTTTGATCTTTCACTTATTTTGAGAGTGAATCACGAAGAAGACAAACTTCCCTGTCTGAGAGATGACCTTCCTGCATTGATTAGCAGAGATCAAGGAAATAGCACTAGGTGGGACTGCCTCAGGTATCCTGTATAATTTCCTATTCAAAGTAATAATAACACTACGAGGCCTAGACTCATATGCAACATGATGTTTCCATAAATAAGTTTGGCCCAAAAGAACATCACACAATACCTCATCTTTGAAGGGATTGATGTTGTATGAAAGTCGACACTGTTGGCTGACGCAGAGATCGCCTCCTTGGTGAAGCCATCCAATGGTGTACGGTTGTGGGTGAGGCATTATGGGCAGGGCTAGGTGCTTGATGACCTCTGCAGATATGAGGTTATTTTGGCTACCACTATCAATGATGAAGTGAAACGGGTTGCCTTTTACCCACATTTGCGAATGGAAGAGGCGTTCTCCTTCTTCTGGCTTGTCTGGTTCACCAAGCTGGAGCTTGGTGGTAGCAATGGTGGCACTGGGTTCCACGTCAATGATCCATATTCCCCTTTCTGGTTCTGGCTCAGAGTCAAAATATGAATCTGATTTAGAGGCTTTCACTTCGTCCATAGGCGACTGCTTTGAGCGACAATCAATAGCGTTATGCCAAGGGATCTTATGGAAGTCGCACCACTTTCCAGAATCTTTCTTTGTCTTTCCAGTGTCCTTCTTTTCTTACGGCTTGGACTGGTTGTCCTGATACTTTCCATCTTTTCTCTATCCTTTGTTCTATGGGTTGGGGCCTCCCTTTCCTGGCTTTTGTTGTGAGGGGTTCCTAGGCACAAATTGTCGCGTCTTTTGTTTGAGCTTCTGCTCGATTTTGACGGCATATTGGTAGGCCGTGCCCAAGGATGAGATGTATAGAAATTCCATTTCAATATGGATGTATCTATGTAGAGCACCGCGATGCTTGATCACTATATGTTTCTCTAAATCTTTAATACCCAACTTTGTGCGCAAGGTATGGAAGATATTTGTGAAATCTGGCACTGCTTGGTCTCTTTCTTGCTGCGATGTGGTCCATTTGGTATATAAGACGTCATAACTTTTGACAGGGTAGTATTGTTCCTTAATAGCATCCCTGAAGGAATCCCAAGTGGTTGTGGCTATAAATAATGAGGGTTCCTCTGTTTCCTTTTTCTCACAGAATGTTTCGCACCAATCTTTGACATGGGTGACTACTTTGAGGAGCGCGAAAGTAATATTTTCTCTATTCGATAACTTGTGGACAAAAAATTACCCTTCTATCAGATTCAACCACTTGTCTACAACATATGCATCTATCTGAACTTCAAATATAGGAATATTGAATTTTATTTGTACCTTGAAGGGGGTGGCGCCTCCACTCAAAGAAGATGTGTCGCCTGTTGGTAGCCGCCGAAGGATTTGTGAGAAACTATCCATCATCTCGTTCCTTTGTTGCGTGAAGGATTCCTCAATCAATAGTTTGAAAGGATATCCTGTCCCGTCATATTTATTTTCTCCTGCCATGAGAGGTCGCTTGGGCATGCGAGAGCTTTTGTCCTCAAGAGAAACAAGCTCAAGACCCAACTCTTTGTACTCTGACCTCGTTGGGGACATGCATTAAGATGACAAGGAGAAGACCGCTCTGATACCACTGATACAGATTTTATGAGAAAAATGAAATGAATATAGATTATTAACAGATTCTTAACACAAAATAGAAGAGATACAGTAAAACTAGTTTTCTATTCAATAATGAAATAAGTCGAAACTGTAAAATGCAGTGGAAACAAGCTTGTTGGAATGGTGGTGGCTTATCTCTGGGAAGAGATGTGACGATTGCGCTCATTCACAAGAAGATAATTACAATGAGTCTCTAAAGGCCTTTTACATTAAACAAGAATGCCAAAAACCCTATATATCCAAAAACCTAACTCTAGGAGATGAAGCGCCAAAAGTCATGTGGGCCCCGTTGGGTAAGTTAGTACATTAACTTCCCGGGGTCGTAACTTGTGCATACGATCTTCGTTTTAAGCGTATGATAGCCCGTTGGAAAGGTATCATCAAGGAGATTGATTTTTAGGCCTCAATCATGGCGTAGGAGATGATTGAGAATATTGATTCCAAAAAACCTTCATTTAGGCCCTCAAAATGGCCCCTGAAGTGAAAACTGCTAAAAATAGTAAATTGCCAAAATTGCCAGAAAACTTTTTTGAGCTAGCTGGAAAAGGTGGGTGGCCACCGATATCTATATGGATCACACAAAGTACCAAAATTACTAGAATTATAGAAGTACTAGAGTACCAGAAGTACCAGAAAACCATAAGTACTAAAAAACCAGAAGCACCAATCCAAAAATCCGCTGGTCAAGTTTGCGGGGGTAAAATTTGGATTTTCATAAATCTAACTGCACCAGCTTAATCGCCTCAGCTCAGTGCATCTATCCCCTGGATCAGAATTTCAAAATTTGAAGTTTGAAAATTAAGGTTTCCTCATAAAACCCTAAGTTGCAGTTGCAGTCTCAGAACCAGTTGCAGTACTAGTTGAAGTATCAGTCGCACTACTAGTTGCAGTTGTTGGTCACTATAATTGCTTAATTAATTTCAAACAACCAAGTGGAACATAAATTATCAACCCAGGGAAGTCTTTTGTTTCAAAGATAGTTGCGCACTATATATGCTCAATTCCAAAAGCACTTAGTGTTGTAGTAAAGAAAT
>ML790120.1:825916-876323 GCA_009831015.1 Picea engelmannii | reverse complement strand
ATTATTGTAACAGAGCGCTGCTCGATTGGAGGTTGCCCCCTCGAAGAGGCCTGTGAACATTGCTATCTGATTCAAAGTGCTATTTCTATTGCTATTTCGTATATCATTTCTGTGTATTGTGAAGATTATGCTGGATATTTTACCGTTGTTCTGTCATTTCTAGCATTTCGTTTCTGTTCTGCATATTTTATATATCTGGTATCTTGCATGGTGTGCTAGATTCATGCTGATGATATGCCATCCTTGTGTTGTGATGATGTTCTAGCCACGTGCTATGTTGATGTGCCAACTTAATTGATGTGATGATGTGCCAACTTAATTATTGTGATGATGTTCCAGCCTAGTGTTGTGATGACATCTTCATGCTGATGATATGCCAGCCTTGTGCTGTGATGATGTGCTAGCCTTGTGTTGTGATGATGTTCTAGGTTAAGGGCTGTGATGCCATCCTCGTGCTTATGACATGCCAGCCTTGTGTTTTGATGATGTGCTAGCCTCATGACATGATGCCAGCTTCGTGATGATGATATTGTGTAGCCAGCTTCGTGTTGTGATCCCAACCTCGTGTTGAAGACTCTCAACCTAGTGCTAATGTTGATGATGCTCCAGCCTTCATGTTGTGATGTTGTTGTTGTTGATGATGCTCTAGCCTTTGTGTTGTGATATTGTTGTTTTTGAGGTTGTATCAGCCTTGTGTTGATATTGATTATGATGATGTATTAGTGTTATACTAATCCATGTTGATGCAATTGATGATGATGATGCCACTTCAGCTTCTTGCTGAAGTTGATGATGATTATGCCACTTCAGCTTCTTGTTGAAGTTGATGATGATGATGCCACTTCATCTTCTTGCTGAAGTTGATGATGATGATTCCACTTCAAATTCTTGCTGAAGATGATGAAGATGATGCCACTTTAGCTTCTTGCTGAAGATTATGATGATGATGCCACTTCAACTTCTTACTGAAGATGATGATGATGATGCCAATTAATATCCTTGTTGAATATGATTACGATGATGATGAGGTTATTTTAGCCTCATGCTGAAGATGATGATTATGTTACCTTAGCCTCATGCTGATGAGGATAATGATGCCATTCCATCTCCCTGATGTGAATGATTATATTGATGATGAGAAAAACTTTCGATGATTTATAGATATGCTTGTTAGTGTTCCAAGATGTTGTTGATGATGATGCCCTCTCTCTCACCTGATGTTGTTGTATAATACCCTTCTTGTTAAGGGGGAGTGTTGAAATATTGTAACTGCAAAGAGTATTCTATTTTCTTATTGATGTATTATTCATTAGATCAATCCCGTTTTGTGGATTGATCATGTCGGGCATTGTAAATGACCAAATCCCATTTTGCAGATTGGTCAAACCCTAATTGTCAAATGCTAAATGAGAAGTCGGCCCCCAGAATATATTAAAGTGGTTATAACCACCCAGAATGAGAAGTTTGCCCTGAAAGTAAAAATATACCTCAGTTCAACACCTACCAACTTGTATAAATAAGAGAGGCTAGCACCTCATTTGTTCACTCACCCACTTATTCATTAGAGCGCAAGTTTGGAGCTGGAGTTGGAGAAGAAGGAAGAGAGAGAGAGAGGCAAATTCTTGGGAGAGGACTTTCTATATTGTTTGGTTTATTCTCTTGGCATTGCATTGGCTATCTATATTAAAGAATTTTTTGTTGGGTTTTCTCCCCCATGAAGGTTTCCTAAGATAAATGATGTGTCTCTTGTGATAGTGTATTTCTCAGTGATCCTATCTATGCTATGGTTATCTAGTGAATTGAAAATAAACTTAATAATATATTTAACCTTAACAAAGGTCACCCCCAAAGATCCATTTTTGATTTCCCACTAAGTTTCCAATTTCTGAGAGGATTTTTAGGAAGGAGTCCTTTTCTAGATTTGTTTTGGGGCCATATGCATTAGTTAAAATTCATTCCTTGTTGGAGTGTAACGTCCTCGACCATCCATTACGGTCCACACTACGTCAGAGAACTCTTACTTTTCTCTCTGTGGAACATACTGTAACACACCCAACATCCAACTGAGCTATGCCACATAAATTTTTCCAACTGCATGCAATTAAAATACATATGCACACATAATTCTTGCAAAAGCATATATATATATATATATATATATATATATATGTAGACATGAAAATACATTATTTAAATGCACAGATTCATACTAAAATGACAGTAAACATATACATGCAACATATACAGGAAATACCCATAAATTTACAGACAGTTATAAACATAGATAAGATTAACCCATAAATATGAGCACATAAATAATAATGCAGCATGTAAATTTATCGCCCAATTGGCACTTATCTTTGTGATAATATCACCAACTGTGTGGAGACCTTCCACGAACCTCCTAGACTTAGACCACACTTTTCATCACTCTCAACAATGAGTCACCCCTGAGATGGGACTAAACTCCACCTGGGTAAAGGGATTCCTAACTAGGCTAAAGGGTCATAGACAACAAGAAAGACTTTGTCTCAGGTGCCAACTCAAACTAACAACCTAAAATACCTCATTCCCCACATGTGTGTCCCAACCAGGAAGTGTTCCCCTTCTCTGCTCAACAGTCCTTCGGCTGCCCCACTTCCTTTCCAGGCTTCAACAAAAGGCCACACATGAAGTCTCAAAGCACTGTAGCTACATTTCAGCACCTCCAGGAATCAATCCCCAACAATTCTCTCACCCAGAGAATTTCTCACGGGCTTGATAACCCACCTCTTGAATATCCCACGGTCCTGCCAACCCGCTTCTTCAGTCTATCTCCCAAGATAACCAGATACACCAACACAAAATGGCTATGGATACAGGTTCAGGTATTGTCACGAAGATACAAAATATGGATCAATGGTGTGTGAAATACTCATGGATGATTGACTGGATAGTAGTAATGATGGTCAAAATGTTGGATTAATGATGGAAAAGAATGATAGGAAATTAACTAAGTCCCAACAATATGTATGCATGTCCCCAACTTGACACTTATCATGTTGGGAGCTACTTTGGCCCACTTGTCCCCAACTTTAGAACTTAAGATAAAATAATTATCCATACTTTATGATTTAAGAAATATTAATATAATATTCCTTTTTGGCTTAATATCCCTAGATTAGCCCTTTTCCTTAACTTTTAGATCTTCCCTTTCCCTAACTAGTGGAGTTTAGTCCCCCATCTCTTTTATCGTGGTCGGTCTGCGTGCAACAATGTATTTTATATTAATTGTGAGAGATATAAAAAAATAGGTGCACTGACCTTTAACATCTAGGCTCTCCAGCCTAATCAAAACATAAGCATCCTAGATTATAATAACTGGCTCACCAGTCTATAAAACATAGCATATACACAAAAGTCTCACTGGCCTCACAATCACGCACACTCAAGTTGCTACGTGTGGTATCCAGGAATGTGCACACTTCATTATTTCACTGCGTAGTACATGTGTGCACTATGCCATGAAAGGTGCATACACAATGATGTCAGAACAACTCACCAACTTAAGAACATTTTAATTTACATTACAATTGGGTTCGGCCTAGGGATATTACATTGAGCCAATAGATCGATAGAGATATGAAAGAATCCAAGAAGTGGAGAAGAATGTTTATAGGAGGATCGTTGCATGCTTAGATAGAATGGATAGACCTCATGCATCTCCATTAGAATCATTATAAACAAATATACTCTTCCTCCAATAATGTTGAAAAACTGCTTCAACAACATTTCGTGTGCATTTTGTTTCTTGGAGAAAGAGAATATCCAGATCGTATGCCATGATACAATTTTGAAGAACCCATTTCTTGGTTCTTTCATTTACTCCTCTAATGTTTCATGAGATGGTATTCATGACGATTGGGGGGGGGGTGAAGTGAAGAATCCCTCAGTGAGCCTATATATTTGTCTCGAATTGATCATAAAGTTGTCCACCTCTCTAATCAATTGTTGGGATGATTTGTGTCCTCAACGTTTTAACTCCCTAGGAGTTCTTCGAGGTTCTAGACAAAGATACGATTGTATACCAAGTCAATAAGTTTCCCCCATGGTTGAGTCAATGTAAAAATTGTGGACCTTGTATATTTTTTCTACGGGGGTGGATTGCAGTTCCTTCTTGTTGTAGGCTTCTTTCGATTTTTCTAGGTCTATACCAGATAGATGTCTTTCATCAACTCTCATATCTGTGTCTCGCCCTTCATCTGTGATGAGGTAAGCCTCCATATGAGTTTGGGATCTTGGTGGCACTATCTGTTCGAAGACAGGGCCTTGGGTCTATTTTGATTTTTCTGTGTCTTTGCATGGATTTACATGCTAATGGGGGTTTTCTACCTCTTAAGAATTTGACAACTGATTTAAAACATCAAAGGAGTTACTGGTAGAAGGTTTCTTGTTTGGCCCTTGGCTTTTTTTCCTGGGGTTTGGTTCTTTTGACCTTCTACATGGGTAAATCTATATTTTTTCTTATTGTTCTCTTCCTCCATAGGATTTTCTAGATTGTTTAAGGGACAGTCCCTGAATAGGTGACCATACTAATGGAATTTTCTGTAGCGGAAGGGTACATGATCATAATATATGGTTTGTGTCCATTATTCATCCTGATATTCTAGGGTTAAGGATCCTATTAGGGCTTTGGAAAAAATTATTTAGACACAAATTTGAGCATAACAGGTATACCTTCTTTCTCAGGTAGCTTCTGAACATTTAACATATTGTCCTTGAGTATTACCTATGCCCATTAGGATTTCTTCTAGACAGAATTCCTATGGAAGGGAATATAGGTGAATCCATACTGGCGCAAAAGTGACTTCCTAATTTTATGGGCTGAAGCGATCTATCCAGAATCTTAGATAGAGCCATGTTGAATTGAAGAAATATGACCCATTTTCGAAGATTCGGTCCTTATCTTATAGGTTGAAAAAAATAATAGTTAAAAAACCCTTGGAGCTTAGTTGCAGTTCATAGTGGTCTTTGGGGTTCCACCATGTTTTGATCCAACACATAAGATCTCTCTCAGAGGGTCATAATCCCAAACATTTTCCTATAAGGGCATGTTCCTTCATAAATTGGGTTTTCTCATCTACTGTAGCCGAGTTGATAACATATTGTGGAGATGTAGTTGGCTACATAATGCATTTTCCCGGCTCCTAGATGTGAGTCACTTTTGGATGAGAGGTTTTTTCTTCCACATCCATGGATTTTGGAAATTATTGCTCATCTTGAAGGATCTTCTCTCTCAGATGAGAAGGTAGTTCAAAGGGTAGTCTCTTTCCTCTGGTTCCTAGAATTTCATTGGACACCACGTTACTGTACGAGCGGGTTTGGGCCCCTCTCTAGATTCTATGAGGGTTCCTTCAGTCATTGAGACTGTTCTAGTATAGTCTCCTGCGATTTCGATCTGGTTGGGGGCTTCTAGTAGCCTACCACTCTATGTACATCCAAAACCCTAGATATCTCTTCTTGTATCGTTCCCCATATTTTTAGTAATATTAAATTAATATCTTCTTGTTCATTTTTCCCCTTAGATAAATAATAAAAGATAATTTTCTCACCAATTTACAATGGCTTCAAGGATAATTTTAAGGATGGAAATTTGTATTAAAATGTAGAAACCCTAGCTAATCTTACTAGTCCTTAATATGAAAAATGTAAAATGTTTGGCAATAGTTTTGTAAAAATGTTCAAATTTATAAGGATTTTATATAGTTTGCATAAAATTTTGGCGATTTTTAAGGTAAAATAATTATATTCTATGGAATTTGGGTGAATCATTTTTAGAAAAATGAAAATTGTAGAATCTTTTTTTTGAAAAAACCATGGAAAATTATCCCATTGGGGAAATTTATCCCCTAAAATTTTATCTTAATGGCTCATTTTTGTCCACATTTCTCCCCATTGTTCTGATTTCCATCCTTTATAAACCCTTCCCTTAACACTATTTTCAAAATTTGTTTCTTCAATAGTTCTTGATGGTAGGTGGAGTGTCCACTTGAAACATTGGACGTTTTAAGAACTCCATACACAGTTTACATCTAGAAACAGAAATGTAAAAACATTATGAGTAATGATGAAAACCTTCATAATATGAATAATAACCATCTTTTCTCAGGCTTCCCCTTTCACCTCCTTTCCCCCTCTCTCCTTTTTTCTAATTAATTACTAGTCATTACACTATTCTAAGAAACATTTGTCATAATGATGCAAATAAAGCTAAATGAGGTTTTATAGTAATTATCTTTAGGAATAAATGGGTGGGAATTCAAATTTTCAAATAGTCGATTTTAATATTCAAATTTACAACATGGACTTAATTTGCAACTTAAAATATATGTTATTTTTTGTGATTATATTTCATGTACATTAGTGACAATTGGAATCAATAAGATGTTACTCTTACAAGTGTTTTTAAATATTAAAATACACATCTTTGAATTCATTTTTTAGATATAATTATAGAAATAAAGAAATATTTAATTTGTTTGAATTTCAAACAAATTTGTTTTTCCATCGATGTAAAATTAATATTCCCAATCTATATTAGTAACTATATATGGTTTCATTTCTCTATTATAATTATAGAAATAAATATAATTATTTTTTCTATAATTGTAGAATTGATTGTTGTTGTTTCTCCATAAAAAAGTTTTAGTTGATCTCTATGTCAACTCCTTGAATTATTATTTTATTATTGGAATATCGAAGAAGAGTCAACCTACCTTTCCTCATAGAAATATTTAGTTAGGAAATCTAAATTAATCTTAGAATTGATCTTCATTGAGGGGAGGAATCAAGAAAGGTTGGTCGACCCTTTCCTGTAGAAATATTTAGTTAATTGTTCTAGATTAATACTCTCATTGAGGGGAATCCTAGAGAAGGACCAATAAATCTTTCTTATATATTAATATTCTCATTATGGGAGAAGCCTTGGGAAGGGTTGGTCGACCTTTCCTTCACTACAATTGATTTTTGTCAAGGGAAAGATTATGGTTGATTTTAGTTTACCATCTATGTTATTTTTCTTAAGGGGAAGACTTTGGAAGGGTTGAATGACCCTTCCAAATATAAATTATTTTTTAATACTTGTATATTGATCGTTAAATTTATTTTCATTAAGGGTAATAGTATGAAAGGGTCAGTTGATACTTCCCCATAAAGGAAGTTTTAGTTAATTATTTTAGGCTACTTGTTCATTTGATTTTCATTTAGAGGAGAATTATAGAAGGGTTAGACAATCATTCCCTATAAAATATTTAGTTGGCCTCCTAGACTAATCATACAACTCTTTTTTTTTGGTGGAAGACTATGGAAGAGTTGATAAAGCCTTCTCGATAGAAATATTTAGTTAAGCCTCCTAGATTACATGTCTAATTAATATTTTTCAAGGGTAATAATGAATAAGGGTTAGCCAACCCTTCCCTATATAACCATTTAGTGAATACTTATAGAATAATCATACATTTTATTTTCATTGAGGGAAATACTAGGGAAGGGCTACTTGATCCTTCGAAATATTTAGCTAGGCATTCTAGACTACTTGCCCAATTCATCTTATTTGAGGGGAATAATGAAGAAGGGTAGGTTGACCCTTTCCAACATAGATGTTTATTTAATCCTTATAATGATCTTATATTTGATTTTTACTAAGGGGAACACTTGGGATGGGTCAATAAACCCTCACCAATAGAAATATTTAGTTAATCCTTCAAGACTACTTGTCCAATTCATTTTCAATGAGGGGAATACTGAATAAGGTTTGATTAACCATTCCCCGTAGAATTATTTAGTTAATCCTTATAGACTAATAATAGAATTTATTATAGTTGAGGTGACAATTGTGGAAGGGTTAGTCATCCTTTCCCCATTTAAACTACTAGCTAATCCTTAAACCAATTGTAGAACAAATTTTCATTATGGGGAAGACTATGGAAGGGTATGTCAACCATTCCCCATATGAGTTTTTATAGTTAAGTGGTTTTACGTACTCATACAATTCATTTCATTGAGGGAAATAATGTGGAAAGGTTTGTCAACAATTTCCCATAAAATGTTCCATTTAGGCCTTTTAGACTAATCATATATTTGATTTTTTTTTGAAGGGAAGAGTAGGAAATATTTCTCAACCCTTACCCAAAAAAATTGTTAGTGAATACTTATATGCTACTCATCCAATTAATTTTCTTTGAGGTGAATAATTGCAAAGGGTCAATTGACCCCTCCAAATAAATTTTTAATTAATCCTTTTAGACTACTCATACAATCGATTTTAGCTTAGGGAAAGAGTATAGAAGGGCCAATCAACCATTCTCCATAAAAAATGGTAATTCATCCTTACAGACTAATTGATTAGTTAATCCATCTTTCCTATGTATACAATTTATAATCATTGAGGGTAATAGTGTGGAAGGGTTTTTTGTGTTCGACAACATAGGTATTCCAATAGAGGATGCACATATTTAGTAACCACTCACACTACCATATCAAATATCAACACATTGATGTTTTGACGAGGTAAAACCCCTACAGGGAAATATCTACGGCCCCAACCAACGCGACCACTTGGAGTAGTTTATTAATGTAAAAGAAAAAGATTACATAGAGATTTTACAAGAGAGTTTCTCACAATCGATCATTGGAAAATGACCATCCATGTTCTTTAAATAGACATCATGGACCAATCGGGTGCTAAGCCATAGATCCATGTAGATGTTAAGATCGAGGAGAATATGAACCGTCAGATCACTCTATTTTGGGAACACATTATGGCCGTCAGATTTCCTAACTACAAATTCATACTAATGCATACTAAATAAAAACACTTTTACCTAACGAAACATTAGACCAAGTAGATATTAACTAACTCCTAAGTGTCTAAATATCCTAACATCCCCCCTTAAAAAAAACTTGGGATAGGATTGAAAGATTTACAAAAGTTACACATTAGTAGAAGGAAGGAGGCATTAGAGCCTATCCCCCCTTAATGACAACTTCTTGAAATCCTAACATAGATCGAAGTTTGGAAAACTATGATTTTGTAAGAGACTTTCTGAAAATGTCTACAAATTGATATTTTGTAGGGAAAAAGATCACTTCAATAACTCGATGATGAATGAGATATTTGATGAAGTGCATGTGTAGTTCGATGTGTTTCTTGTGTTGATTCGGAACTAGGTATTTGGAGAGCTTGATGACACTTGGATTGTCGTACCAAAGGCTAGTCAGATGCTTCTGCTAGAACACCAAATATGAAAGGATCCGTCGAAGACACATGGATTCTTGACTTTAATTTACCGTTGCTTGGTACTCTCTTCTACTGTAGAAAGTGTAATATCATGTTGTTTCTTATAGGCCCAAGTGACAGATCCTGAACCAAGGATGAAAACATAACCTGCAGCAGACTTCCTATCATCAGGGTCACTAGCCCAATCTGAATCAGTGAAACCAACCAATAAAGGAGTCCCCCCTAAAATGTAATGTATCCTGGACTGAATTGTACCCCAGACATGACAAAGTAACCTTTTAGCTTCTTTCCAATGGATTTCATAGGGTGTTTTCATATACCGGGAAAAAATACCAACAACAAAGGAAATATCATGATGGGTATGAGTCAAGTATAAGAGGAAGTAGTGTAGTAACTTCTAAAATTATTTTTCACATATTCACCTCCTTTATATTTTCTTAACCTTTGAATTTTTTGTCCAGATTGTTTTTCTACAAGGGCCTTGTAGGCCAGAAACTTGTCAAAAACTTATCTCTTAAGTATTGATACTGAGAGGGGGGTGAATCGGTATCAAGTACAATTTAAAAACCTTTTCAACTTATACTTAAACCATTCAATTATATCCAATGAGAAATGAACAATAGTATAAGAGTTACACAAATACACCACAATACAACATGCACAATATATGAGAAATAATCAATAGTTAGTGTTCAAGGGAAGTAATGACTTCCAAAGGTAGCTACAGCTTCCAAATGTAAAGGGAGGGATAAACCTCCAAGAGCAAGATACAATCCTCCAATATCAAGAGATAGTTTAACTCTCCATCATTTCCCATTCCTTCCACCCAAGAATATATGAGAGATAATAAAATTTTACATTATATCATCACCATCAACCAACCATCACATAGAACCTCATAATGCTTCCTGATACTTCTTCAATTTCTGCAATTCTTAAATTCTTGGAATACTCGGATCCTGTAGATATTATTATTCAATGTATTCTCTTAAATGTCTCCAAGTTTCACTCCTTGAATCCTCCCCAAAAAGAAGTTATAGAAATAATGGTAGACTTTATTCAATTCTGGTTTATTCAGGAGATAGAACTTGTACAACATGTCATGTGCTCAATATTTAACATAATATTCTGAAACTCGTACATAAGAAACTAAATTCCATACTACTTCCAATGAAATTTGTCCCACTTCATTTGGATTCCCTATGAAGAAGTTATGGCTATTTTACCTGGAACACATGTTTATTGACTAGCTTCAGGACTGGTAAAAAACCCTATCTTCCACATAGTGTATCTCCAAAATTATAGAGAACAAAGATCTTAAGGTTTTACCACATGTAACTTTATATGTCCTCTCAATACCATAGCAATTTCACCATCTGAATCGTTATAGAAAATACGTTATAGAGAAAATGGTAAGATGACCTGTAAATAACATACCTTAGAACACATCACCAAAAGACTTCATCCTCCCTTGAAATACAACCTTCTTTACTTCTTATTTCCTCTGAAATTTGACTAGCGTATCAAATGAATGTATAATGATATATATTTATACCATTTATGTCACTTCCTTTTAAAATTAGGGCCGACCTGACACTTTCTTATTTTGTAATTCTTTTCTTTAATTATCTTCTGGGCCTACATGTACTTCCTTCTTCAATTCACTTTGTCATCTTCAAAAATTCATTTCTCCTCAACCATGAGGATACACGTGACATAACACCTACCATCGGAAACAAAATTATGTATACTATCCATCCATGGGTTTTTTTTCTGCATGTACATTGTCCTTCATGTGAAAATACCTTCATCAATATTGCAGTCCAAAACCAATGACAACAACCAATATTCCAACAATATCCCCCTTGTCATTGATGGAAACACTCATGCTTCCCATATCATCATGATCTTAATTACTCCCCCCCTTTGACATCAATTGTAAAGGTTAGGGCTTCTCCCCCTGAGTTCAATGGCATAAGGTGACCTTCTTCTTTGGGGTTGCTCACCCTGAACATGTGGCACTCAATAATACTTCATCCTTATTTTTGGTCTTTGGGACATTTTCTTCCTTGGAATCCTTTTGTGTGGCTTATGTATTTTCTCTCTTCTTCATGTCTAGGATGTATATGTTGTTCGGTCTTCTTGTTGTAGTTGAAACCAATCTTCCTGAGTTATTTTCTCTGATTTTACATTTTTGGGAGTCAAACGTAAGAGTGTATCCTTGATCACACATTTTACTAACACTGAGTATATTATTCTTCAAGTCTTCAACCAATAGGACATTCTTTGCTTTTACATTTTTTCTTCCAAGCTCTACTACACCTTCTCCAAGTATTTTGGCAGATGAGTCATCTCCAAATGCAACATTCCCACCCTTTCTCTTCAAGATGATGAATTTGTCTTGATCCCCAGTCATGTGTGAAGAACATCCACTCTCTATGTACCATTCATTTTCTTCTTTACATTCTTCAACGGTTAATGCTATTCGACAATCTTCATTGTTTGGAATCTCTTTCCTTCTCCATAATGTGGTTGGCATAGGGATATATTCATTCATATATATACAATCTCATGCTTTGTGACCAAGATAATTACATTTGTAGCATACAATATTTGTGTCCATCATTGGGGAAAGTTCCTTTCATTGATTCTGCAATTAATTGCCTTATGTCAAAAAAATTTGCAAGTATAACAATGACCAAGAAAGAAATTTTGATATCTTGGAGTAAGTGGCCTTCTTTGTGATGTAGTCCATCTGGGTTGATGATCTACTCTTCTGTAGTTTCCTTCATACTGATTGAATATTCTTTGATTCTTGAAGGTAAGAGGTCTTCTTGGATATTCATCTATTTTGTAATCATTCCTTCTTTTTGGTATCCTGGTCCACTTCTCATCAACTGTATGTGTAGATCTTTCTTCAACCTTCTTGTTGGTATTTGCATCTTCTTTGTATGAATTTTCACCCATGCATCTAATATGTGTTAAGTATTTTGGCACTTGAGAGTTTCTTAATCTCTTCCTAAATGAGACAACTTCTTGTTCAAGTTTCTCACAATCTTCTTCTTTCTTCATAATTTGGACATTCCTTACTTCTCATATTCTTCTTTCTTCTTCGAGTAGAGTTTTCAAGGAAATGTTTTCTTCTCTTAGTTTCTCAAATTATTCTAATTGTTTCTTCAAGATTACAATTTTATTTTCACAACTACCCAATTCAGTTCTTAGTTTTCTATGCGTGTCATTGAGCTTGCTATTTTCAATCTCAACATGCTTCAATTTTTTAAGATTCTCATCTTCTTGTTGAATAATTTTTGCTTCATGATTTTCTTCTTCTTCATTGGAATTTTCTTCTTCAGTGTCATATCTTTCAATCCTTGGATGAGGACATTCAAATTCAACATTTCCTACTCCTTCACAATTAAAGAAAAAGAACTGACCTCTATTTGCTTCTTTGAAATATGAGATGTTGTAATTTGCTTCAACTTCTTCTTCTTCTTTTGATTCTTCCCTTGCATAAAGGTCTTGTAGCTTGTCCCAAATCTCTTTTGATGATACACATGATCCCACCTTGGATTTCATTGAATCTGTCAATCCATCCAAGATGGTATCTATTGCCAATTTGTTGTTCCTTTTTTATTCCTTCTGAGCTGCAGTCTTTGGTTTCTTCAAAGCATTGTATCCTGAAGCAACTGAGAACCAAACATGTTTCCCAAGAGATTTCAAGTAAGTTTCCATTCTATTACTCCAGTATTCAAAATTTCTTCCATCAAATGATGGAATCCCATTTGGAATTTTGACTTCCATTTCTTCTTAGGATCTTCCTTCCAGTGGTTAAATTGTACTGAAGGTAACCCGCTCTGATACCAATTGTTGATATTGAGAGGGTGGTGAATCAGTATTAAGTACAATTTAAAAACCTTTTCAAATTATACTTAAACCATTCAATTATATCCAATGAGAAATGAAAAATAGTATATGATTTACACCAATACACCACAATACACCATGCACAATATATGAGAAATAATCAATAGTTATTTTTCAAGGGAAGTAATGACTTCCAAAGGTAGCTACAACTTCCAAATGTAAAGGGAGGGATAAACCTCCAAGAGGAAGATACAATCCTCCAATATCAAGAGATATTTTAACTCTCCATCATTTCCCCTTCCTTCCACCCAAGAATATATGAGGGATAATAAAACTTTACATTAAATGATCACCATCAACCAACCATCACATAGAACCTAATAAGGCTTCTTGATACTTCTCCAATTTCTGCAATTATTCAATTCTTGGAATACTCTGATCCTATAGATAATATTACTCAATGTATTCTCTGAAACTGTTCCAATTTTCACTCCTTGAATCCTCCCCAAAAAGAAGTTATAGAAAGAATGGTAGACTTTATTCAATTCTGGTTTATTGAGGAGAGAAACTTTGTACAAAATGCCCCACGCTTAATATTTAACATTAGATTATGAAACTCGCTCAAAAGAAAATAAAGTAAGTACTCTTTACAATGAAATTGGTTCCACTTCATTTGGATTCTCTATGAAGAAGTTATGACTATTTTACTTGGAACAATTGTTTATTGACTAGCTTCAGGACTGGTCAAAAACCCTATCTTCCATAGAGTGTATCTCCAAAATTGTAGTGAAAAAAAAGATCATTTTTTTACCACAGGTACCTTCATATGTCTTCTCAATGCCATATCAATTTAACCATCTGAATCGTTATAGAAAACAAATTATAGAGAAAATGGTAAGATGACATGTAAGTAACATACCCTAGAACACATCACCAAAAGACTTCATCCTCCCTTGAAATTCAGCCTTCTTTACTTTTGATTTCCTCTGAAATACGACTTGTGTATCGAATGAATGTATAATGATATGTATTTATACCATTATCTCATTTCCTTTTAACATTAGGCCCAACTTGACACTTTCTTATTTTTTAATTCCTTTCTTTAATTATCTTCAGGGCCTACATGTACTTCCTTATTCAATTCACTTTTTCATATTCAAAAATTCATTTCTCCTCAACTATGAGGATCCACGTGACGTGCCACCTACCACCAGAAACAACATGATGTATACTATCCATGCATGGGTTTTGTTTCTACATGTAGATTGTCGTTCATGTCCAAATACCTTCATCAATCTTGGATTCCAAAACCAATGACTAGGGTTGACATCAATGACAACAACCAATCTTCCAACATTATGTTTTAAGAAGTAAACCCAAGTACGTTTGGAAAAGTCATCAATGAAAGTTAAGAAATACTTGCACCCAAAAAAAGAAGGAGAAGAAAGTGGACCACACAAGTCACTATGAACAAGTTGAAAAGGACTCGAGGCGTGCAAAGAGGCACGTTTGTCAAAACTGCCCTGAAGATGTTTGTCGAGAACACAACCGACAAAAACACCATCTCTGCATGAAAAAAGAGGAAGACTAGTCACCATCTGTTGACTACATATTTGTTGCAATGAGAGATATTTTAGATGACCAAACTTCTCATGCCAAAGTTTTCTCAAGTCATCATTATGAGAAACAAAAATTGATGGAAAAGATGATGACCCAAAGTTGTCAAACTTGTACAACCTGGTAATATCATCAACAATTCCAGTTGCAAGAACATGTTGAGGATCTTTGAGATCCTTGATTACAAATTTGTGGAGTAAAAACTCTACAGTTTTACCTTTATTTGAATGAGTGATTTGATATACTGCTTGAAGGTTACAAGAAAGAATTGGAACAC
This sequence comes from Picea engelmannii, assembly GCA_009831015.1. Taxonomy (NCBI): domain Eukaryota; kingdom Viridiplantae; phylum Streptophyta; class Pinopsida; order Pinales; family Pinaceae; genus Picea; species Picea engelmannii. The sequence continues at coordinate 861,288 of ML790120.1, read as the reverse complement.
ATAATCCATCATTGAAATGACCATTATCTACCTGAATTGTTCCAGATCCTACAACACTAAGAGATATATCATCACCAAAAAATATTGTATTGGTGTTACAATCATTTAGAGTGGAAAATATGGCTTTCTCCTTAGCCATATGATAATATGCTCTAGAGTCAATAAACCACACATCAGAAGAATAAGTAGAATCTGCATTGAAGGAGAAACTAGAAGAAGAAAGTGGATGTCCATGAGAAGAAGAATAAGTAGAATCAATACTGATGTTGTTATTCTTCATCATTTCTACTAAAGCTGCCATCTTCTTGAAACATTTGGACTCATCATGACCATCTTTCCCCAAAAAATTACAATGTCTGTCAATCTTCATATTTTTAGATGGTGTTGCTTTGTCACCATTAGGAGTTGAAGTTGTCTTATTGGGTTTGGGACCCTTTTTTTTCTTGTTGTTGTGGTGTGGATGTTGATTTTTGGGATTCTTTGGTTTATCTTTTTGTTGGGATACTAAGGAATTGTTGGAGGTACATGCAGTGATGATCATTGCAAGTTATACAAGCTTATCTTTCTCTCTAATCAAAGTATCACAAAAGGACTCAAAAGTGGGTTTTGGATAAGATTTCCCTAGAGAATCTCTCATGGAATAAAAAGGTAGATAAAAACATATAATATGAACTACCTAGTTTAGAAAGAATAATATAGATGCAACTTTCTTCCTCCAGCTTTATGTTACACTATTCACATTAAATTCTAAGTGTTTTAAACTTAGATAAATAGTATTCAATGCAAGAAAAAACATTTGGAATTAAAGTTAATATCTAATTTTCTAATTGTCGTTCTCGGATAATATTATGTTTACCAAATACAGATTCAATCTTTTCCCAAGTTTTATCAGGGTCATCAATTTCTTGAAGGTGGAACCTTAAATCAAGAGAGATGGACATTCTGATCAGTCCATATGATTTTTTATTCCTATTATCTGATTTGACTTTATTTTCATCATCCGTGGGTTCTTTTTCCTTTCCCAAGGTAATCCGGTGCAAGCCTTTACTTCTTAATAAATCCTCCATATGGGATTTCCATTGGAAGTAGTTGGTGCTGGTAAGAAAAAGATCACTTGAAGAATCCATATTAAATATGTATAAAATATTAATTTAAAACAAAAACTGGTGATCTAGGTGGAAATATATCGAAAAATTAGGCAGTTTTAAAAAAAACTGCACTAAAAACGGATTTTGAATGTGAAAGTTATGCCCTTTAAAAAAAAAGCATAAATGGTAACGAAAGAGCCACGTGGAAAGTAGAAGTTGGTCCACATGGTGATACCCCTCCAAATAACCTCACTTTTACAAATAAGTTTCTTAATGAAGTGACCCACTTTTATAAAAAGAAGTGGGGATCATTACAATGAAGTTACTTTATAAAATAAATTTGTGTGCAAAATAAATAACTTTAAAATAAAATATTAAAGCTACTTATAGTGATTTACTTTTATACTTGAAGTGAAATACACTTTAAACTGGATGCATGAACTTTTTCAAAAAAAACTAACAAAAAAGAGACTTGAACTCAAGACCTCTTACTTAATAAGGCAACTTTTAACCAAGTGAGCTAGCAAAACATATTGTATTGTTTAGAAGGAGGATTGTTGTTGTTGTTTTTGTTGTGTAAGATGACATTGGATAATGTGCTCATAAAAAACTCTTTTAACACAAGAATGTTTTTTCACTTCTCGATAACAACAAGGGTTAGATCTCGGTTAGCTTACCCGGAAAATGAACATTTTCCTATATGTTCCTATTTTTCCGAGATCACACAGGGCACAGGAAAAAGATAATACGTAGATCTAAAAAAGTAGAAACCCAAAAAAAAATAATATAACACTGAAATAAAAGCAAAATAATACTCTGCAAAAAATTAAAAAGGGTGTATTCAGGGTTTATACCACAGGATCCAATTGAAATGGCTGTATCTTGGGAAAACATAAACCTTTTCGAGTGAAATAAAAAATGTTTCTAACTTAAACAAGCACTCTGGACGTAATGAAATGATCCTCTTAGCCTAGAAATGTATGGAAATGGAAGAAATCAAATATGATGAAACTAGGCTTCACGATATCGATCTACAATGGGAGCGAGTCTTCAAATAGGCTATGATACCATGTTCGACAACACAGGTATTCCAATAGAAGATGAAAACCTTAAGTAACCACTCACACAACCAGATCAAAGGTCAACACACCAATTTTTTGACGTGGTAAAACCCCTACGGGGAAATATCCACGAACCCAGCCAATGTGGCCACTTGGAGTAGTTTATTAATGCAAAAGAAAAATATTATAGAGAGATTTTATAAGAGACTTTCACACAATCGATCATCAAAAATTGACCCTCCATGCTCTTTAAATAGAGATCATGGACCAATCAGGTTTTAATCCAGAGATCAATGTAGTCATTAAGATCGAGGAGAATATGAACCATCAGATCACTCTATGTCGGGAACATATTGTGACTGTCGGATTTCCTAGCTACAAATGCATACTAATGCATACTAAAGAAACACACTAAGAAACACGCTTTTACCTAATGAAACATTAGATCAAGTATATCTTAAATAACTCCTATAAGTTTAAATATCCTAACAATTTTACCATTTGCAATGAATCTTTAGTCAAACCTCATTCATATCATTAATTTTTTTTGAGGGGGAAAATGATTGATGAAACATTTTTCATTGAAAGTTTTAGTTTATCCTTCTATATTAATAATAGGTTTTTCTTTAATTAAGGGGGAGATCGAGGGAAGATTTAGTCGACTCTTCTCAATGAAACATTTATTTAATCCATCTATGATACTCATACAATTGATACTCATTTATGGGAAGGCTACAGAAGGATTGATCAACCCTTCCCCATATAAATTGATATTTATGTCTTATGTACTAATTATCGAATTGATTTTCATTGAGGGAAATAATATGGTATGGCGAATTGACCCTCCCCCATATAAATTTTTAGTTAATCATTTCTCCCTTAATTGTAGTATTTATTTTCATGGACGGAAATAATATAGAAGGGATGATTGACCTTTCCTAGTAGAAATATTTAGTTAAGACTTTTTCCCCTACTCGTGGAATTGATTTTCATGGAGGGGATGAATATGGAAGGCTCAGCCATTCCCCATATAAATGTTTAGTTAATCCTTCTTGAATGCTCATCCAATTGGTTTTAGCTGAGGGGAATAAAGAAGAAAGGTTGGTAAACCCTTCCCCATATATTTTTTTGTTAATTTTTCTCTCACACTCGTAGATTGATTTTTACCATATAAAGTTGCAACTTTCTTAATCTTCCATATGTAGGAGAGTTTCCAGTTAGAGGTAAAGTGTAGAAGGATATCTAGATCCTTCTCCATAATATTTAAGACATTTTATTACTATGAAATATTTTTGAAATATTGGTATCAATGTTGTCAAATTCCAATAAAATAACTTATCTTCATTTTATATGTTGTTAATCCATTGTTTTCCTCTACATTTTATATCAATGAAATTGGGTCATTTCCGCTAATTAAAATTTGACAATATGTTAGTCAAAGTAAATTTTAAATTAAGAATATTGGATGTTTGGTGTTTTATTTTCTTTTGATATCAAAGTTGCATACGGATTTGAATTGCATTCAAATCTAGAAAACCCTTAAAATTGATTTGACCGATTGTTTTTTCTAGTTCTAGTTTGATTTTGATAACATCGATTTAAACCTATGACTTATGGATTTACTATTGAAAACATGCCTTGGGTGGATGATTCAACTAATTGAACTAACCCTCGGGGCTTAGGGAGATAAATAATTTCCTAATTCATGATTTTTTTATTGTGAAATTTGTGATGTATTTCTTTCTAGAGAAAAATGTGTATTAGTAGCTGGTGGAGGTTATTAAACAATATACATAGCTTTGTATAATTCTTTTCATGAAAAAATTGCATTATTTTAATTTCGAAGAATTGTTTTTTAAACAAAATTAGTATTATGCCACATGGATAATATCAATCACCTCGATACTACCTCATATATAGCAAAGACAATACTTGAAAACATAAAAATCAAGGACAAGAGGGCATCGTAAGTATTTGTATAGTCCATATTTTTCAATTAATCCATACATATTCTAATCTTGGATAGACTTCCAAATACCAACAAAACAAAATCCCATGCAAGATAAAAATGCCTACCTAAGCTAAGTTAGGAAAGGAGTGGTTGTAGAAGTGAACTATAAAACATTAAAGGGAGGTGTTACCACTTAAAATGCAATCCCATTTTAGATATTATGACCAGAAACATTACACATGGGAGATAACAATATATATTTCTTTCAAGTTTATCTAATGATGTTTACAGTCTTGGGGGGATGTTGATCCTGTGTGATAAACACTACTGGTACACAAATAATCAAGATGGAGGGGTAGGTTCATTTTCCTTAGAAAGTTATGTTAATAAAAAAAGGGACATATTTCCTATGAAAACCAAAGGCCTTTGGGGTTTGTTTATGGAGTATATTTTTAATTTTACCCAGTAGAAAACAAGTCACATCATTGTGAGGTTCCATTTTATTTTTCACATGCATGATAGTTGTAATAAAATGGATTTACTTTAGCTGTGAAATTTAGAATGTACAACAGTTAGTTATGTAGTGTTATTTCAAGAGATTCTAGCCTATATCCACTCTTAACCATATAAAATAAGTTGCATTTGTGGTAGATATAGTTTCATACTAGATTTTGTCACTCTCTCTTCATCAAATAGTAGTGGGAAAAGTGTATTTGTTGTTGAAAAATGACCAAATTTTGGATGAGATGATGGCAAGTGTACTTACTTTGACTATAAAACCCAATATTTTGGAGGCACATTCATAACCTTTGTACAGACTTGTAAGGAAAATTTAGCATGAAGATGAGTGTCTTTCTTGATATAAAGACATGTGGCACATATTTGCTTGGTTCAAGGTTAGAGAATCATCACTAAGATGAATGTTCCACATTTTAGAGATGTAAATAAGATTATATTTTTATTTTGTTGGAAGAGTGCATATTTTCAAAGAGGGAATTCTACATCTAGGGCTTTATATAACAACCATTTCCCATTTTACACACTTTTCAAGGATTTGTTAATGTAAATTGGTTTATTGATTGACATATGGTATCAATAAATGATAAATGAAGGAGTTAAGGTGTAATTTGATGAGCATTCCACCCAACGAGTTATCCAAGGAATTTTATTACATGATCAAATATCATCTTGGAGGGATTTCCCCACCTCATATAGGAACATTGAATGGTTTTATGACATAATTGAAGGAAAAAGGCAGAAATGAAGAAAATCACTCCACTATTCTTGGCTTGAATTGTTATTTTTGTTGGAATACTGAGAGGGGGGGGGGTGAATCAGTATTACCCTTTTTTCAATAATTATCTGTTAATTATATATTTTGTTAATTACCAAAATAGATCAACATTGGACTTGTTTGTAAAATCGATTATATAAATATAATTAATAGCAATTACAAGGCTTTTATGAAGAATAGTGAAGGACACCAATCCTTTTTAGAGCACCAACTCTAGGAGACAAAAATCGCCTTCTTTAGGGAACCAACCCTAGGAAGCATCAAATCCCTTGTTTTTTAGGGCACCAACACTAGGAAGCACCAACTGCCTTATCTTTAGGGAACCAACCCCAGGAAGAAAAAAATACCTTAAATTGCACTTACTTAGTAAAGGATATGAACCCTTCCATGCTCCTCCCTTCCACCCTCACTTCATAAGAATCATCAATTCTTCTTCTTGGAATCTTCTTTTGTTTTGATCTTCTGATATGGACTACAAAGACACTTTTTTCTCACCATTCTTTCTCATTTATGTAATCTTCCAACTAGTGTGATCTTTGAAGCATTGTGTCCCTTTGTTTGGACCATCACACCTCTTCATTTTAAATTAACAATAATCTCTATTATTATTAAAACATTATCGTGAAGGATTTTTAATTTAGTGAGATTTCTTTTCATAAATCGATCATAGATATGGATCGATTTCATTTTTAACTTGATTCCATGTCTCTGCAAATATTGCAAAAATTGAATTTTACAAAGGCGCTTCCTTCAAACCATTTACATGTGACAATATGTGAAAAACCACAAGCTTAATAATTTAAGTGATGTTCCCAGTGCTTCACGACTTTATGTGTTCGTAACACATGACTGGGGGTTTGAACGTAGTCCTCCAAAATTTTTCCTTTAGGCATTTCCTCTATCATCCAATCTTCCGAAGTTTCAAATACTCGAAGTGGATACCTCTCACAAGGGTTGATATGATGGTTGGCATGATTCCTGGAACCAAATCAATGGTCTAGATCCAATCCTTACTTATCCTTTTACTACTTAATCTAGTGACTATGAATTAATCCAATGTTGATATGGATGGACACTATTTACTTTGGGACTTCAGGACTCTCGGGCTTCATAGGTCCAGGTAATTGCTACTTCAATTTCCTTCGGAGTTGGTCAGCGCCGAAGTGGTCAACATGGGAGTGATTATGTATCTTTCCACTATGTTTTTATCCAATGATCATGTGAGAATCCAGAGGATATTATATCAACAACTGATGTTAGTTTGTGACTTCGTTCTTTGGTGCTTCAGGAAGCTACTGGTGGTAGACGTTGGTTTCCCCCGAAGGACATACTCCCAGAGTGACATAACTTGCTGACATCACTGTTGATGTGGAACTGGCTGAGTGGATACCACGTGTCGCCTAGATTTGTGATTTACATAACCTAAAGTGCCATCTAAACCTACACACTTGTAACAATCTGATTGTGCCACGTGTCCTTGCTGACGTGGTCTTTCTGATGTGGTCTTGCTGAAGTGGATATCATGATGTGTTGATGGTCATATGTTCATATGAATCCTTGATCCAAGAACTATGATAAGTTCTTAGATAAATGGTCCAGATTCATTTTGGCCATTCATGACTTCAGGGCTTCGAGCTACTTGAACTCTGAGAGGTTTAATCCCTCCAGAGTACATTTTTCCGAAGTAGATTGGACAATCGATTTTTTATCTACAGTTGAGTGGAAGGTCCGCATAACCTCAACAAGGCATTTTGTTAACGGTCTTCCCATTGTGCAATTTTTAGGATCTTGACCGTGAATATTCCTTCTTAACAGATGGTCAGACCTTACTTTGGAGCTTTGGCTCTTCGGGAGTCCAAGTTACTAGAACTATGAGGTAGTTCAATCCCTTTAGAGTGGTTACCTATCGAACAAGTCATGATACTACAATGACTGCTTGTTGTCTATTGTTTAGTAAACCTTACACTGTCCTTCCACTACGGTTGATCTAAGGCTCATGATTCATCCTGGAGTAGATTAATGATCAGGGATGATTGCAGAGTCCTAACTAGAACGATGTTTAAAAATGTCGTCGAGTTCTGCAATGGAAACTGCTCGATGGTAGTGGAACCAATGCCAACCACTGATCTTGGTGAATTTACAGATCGATGGTCTAGGAGGATTGCGGAGGTTAAACATGCACGAATGTTAGTTTTTCCTCCGGCCTCTTCAATTTATCTCCACCATAGATCTTACTTCTATTGATCTGACGGTCAAGACTTAATCAATTTTTGATCTGATGGTCCTTCTGTGTAGTTCCCAGATACGACGACTATTGTAGCATTCCATTGAATTCATTCTTTGACGGTCATGATCTAGTCTAATTCCTTATCAAAAGACTCTTGTGTGTCATCTCTTCTGAGCTTCGATTAATGTTCTTCCTTTTGATCTATACATCATTATTTCTTCTGAGATTTTAATAACATTCTTGTGTACCTTGTTTTTCATCAAAGAAAATTCATCATAAAAAATCATCATCACATCACAAGTATCTTCGATTGTTGACATCAATGACAACATCTCAATGAAAATATGTCCAACAATCTCCCCCTTTGTCATTGATGTCAACTTTTCTTTTTGAAATTTCTTCTCTTATCAATTCCCGACCCCTTTGACAACAATGGAAGAGGGGATCTTTCTTCACTCCCCTTGCGACAATGCTACCCCTGACCATGTTCCCCTTCTGATACGATTTTATGGTTTTTAATGAGCTTTTTGAATTACTCCTATTTTTTGTTGAAGATTTTCAAAGGCACTCCTGGGAAAAGGTTTTGTGAAAATGTCTGTAATTTGTTCTTTGGTGTCTACATACACTATTTTAACTATCTTTTGGGTAACCTGATCTCTTAGGAAATGGTATTTAATTGGGACGTTTTTGGTTTTAGAATGAATTACTGGATTTTTAGATATTCTTATGGCACTAGTGTTATCACAATTAATAGTAACATGATTATGATCATATCTTATTTCTAAATATTTTAATGTTTGCTTCATCAAAATAACTTGTGTGCAGCATGATGTAACAACAATGTATTCTTCCTCTATTGTAGATAGTGACATGGATGTTTTCTTATTACTTAGCCATGCTACCAAAATTTTTCCTAGAAAACATTCTCCTCCATTGGTGTTTTTCAAATCATCTATACTACCGACCCAATCTGCATCAATCTTTGTAATTAGATTGAAGTCTTTATCTTTTGGATACCATAATCCAAGTTCTAAGGTGCCTTTAAGATATCTAAATATTTTATTTACTTCTTTTAAGTGAGTTTATTTATGTGCATATTTGAATCTCCCCACAAGTCCTACAACATGTATGATATCAAGTCTTGTTGTTGTTGAATAGAGAAAACTTCCAATCATTGATTTGTACATCATTTGGTCCACTTTTGGTAAATCATCTTCTAGGATTAGTTTACATCCAGTGACCATGGGAGTACTCATAGGTTTATTGTCCTCCATTTGGAATTTATTTATCACCTCCTTGACATATTTGGTTTGGGAAACGAATATTCCATTTTTTGTTTGATTTACTTGTAAACCTATGAAAGAGGACAGTTCTCCCAATATAGAGATTTCAAATTGTTCCTGCATTTTGGTTGCAAAGTTTATTCTTAGTGTAGTAACATTACTTAATTTACCACCATTAGTGTCATCTACATATACCACCACAAAAATCATGTTTTGATTCTTAATTTTTATGTATACGTTGCTATCAGTAGTCCCTCTCTTATATCCTTGTTTTTGCAGGTACTGATCAAGCCTTGAGAACCATGCTATGGGGGCTTGTTTAAGACCATACATAGCCTTTTTTAGCTTGCACACATAGTCCTGATTTTTTGTTAACATGAATCCTTATGGTTTCTCAACATAGAATTCTTCTTCTAGTGTTCCATTAAGGAATGTTGATTTGACATCCATATGATAGATTTTGAAATTTCTGAAGCATGCAAATTCCAGGAACATTCTGATGGCCTCAAGTCTTGCTACTGGAGTGAAAATATCTTCAAAATGAATACCTTATACTTGGGAATATCATTTGAAAAATAATATGGATTTTTTTCTTTATAATCTCCCCATTTTCATTTATGTTTTTCTTGAAGATCCACTTGGTTCCTATCACATTCTCGTCCTTGGGTCTTGGAACTAGTTCCCAAGTCTGATTCTTCTCTATTTGGTCTAGTTATTCATTCATTTATTTTATCCAATATTTAATTTTGATAGCTTCTTTAACTGACTTAGGTTCTATTAGGGATAACATTTCTTTTTCCAATTCAAAAGCGAGTTTCCTTCTTGTTTACACTCTTGCACTTTTATCTCCAATAATCTGGCTTTTAGGATGATTCTTTTGAACTCTTTTTGATGGAGCTCTTGGCAAGGGAATTTATTCATTTTCTTATTCATTAGTATGTGGTTCATTTTCCTATGTTTCATTATTATCATCTTTTTGCTGAGATTCTGCATCGTCATGTTGAGATTTTACATCATCATCTTCTTGTTGAGATTTTTTATCAATGCCTTGGGATATGCTCTTTTTTAGATCATATATATTTACATTGGCACTTTCCACTATCTTTAGTAGTCTACGATTATAACATCTGTATGATTTATTATTATATGAATATCGTAAGAATATTCCTTCATTGGATCTTGGATCAAACTTTCCTAGGTTATCTTCATCATTCTTTATGTAACATTTACTTCCAAAAGTTCTAAAGTGTTTTATAGATGTTGGTCTTCCAAACCATAGTTCATAATGGGTTTTGTCATGGTTGGGTATCAATTGAGATCTATTAAGTATGTGGATTTTTGAGTAGATTTCATCTCTCCATAATTTTTCTAGAAGCTTGGCTTCATTTAGCATGGTTCTTGCAGCTACTTGAACTGTTTTGTTTTTCCTTTCTACCACTCCATTCTATTGAGGAGTCTTGGGAGATGAAATCTGTCTTTTGATACCATGATTTTCACAGAATTGAATAAAATATTTAGAGATGATTTCTCCTCCATTGTCTGATCTTAGACATTTAATTTTGAGATCTGTTTCATTTTCTACAAGGGCTTTGTATATTTTAAATTTCTCAAATGCTTTTGATTTTTCTTTTAGAAAGAATACCCAGGTCAATCTTGTGTAATAATCAACAATCAACATAAAATATTGTTCACCATAAGTTCTTTTGGTTCTAGTTGGTCCAAATAGATTTGTGTGAATAAGATTTAATGGTTTTGTTGTGGAATTCTTTTTTTTTTTAACCTAATTCTCATTTTCTTTCGTATTTGACAATGTTTACAAATAGAATCTTAAGGCTTAATCACTTTTGGCAGGTGCGTAAATGCCTTTTTATCATTGTCTTTGATAAAGTTGTCAAATATTAAATGTCCCAACCTTCTATGCCATAACCAACTTTCATCAACTTGTCTTAAATGACATTTTTCTTCTTCATCTATATTAAGGATGTACACATTGTTAGATGTTCTTGGTGCAACTGCCACTAGCTTTCGAGTGTCATTTTTTCTGATCTCACATTTCTGAAAATCAAAAGTGAGTATGTGACCCTGATCACATGCATGAATTACACTTAGGATATTAGGTTTGATATTTTCTACCATAAGTACATCTTCTGCTTTGGTTTTATTATTTCCTAAAATAACAGTGCATTTTTCGAGTATCTTGGCTGACATGTTATCTCCAAAAGTTCCTTTTCCTTTTCCTTTATTAATTAAATTGAGAAATTTACTTTGATCCCCAGTCATGAGTTTGGAACATCCATGGTCTATACACCACTGACATCCTTGATTTCTTACATATAAGGCTACATTGCACTCTGTTTGCATTTTCTTCCATACTTTTTGATTATTGGGGATATCTATCCTTTTATCATCTTTTGGGAATCTACATTCACTAGGTTTATGACCATAGTTGTTGCATTTGTCACATTCAACATTGTAGTCTTGTAAGGGAGAGAAGGAGTTATAGTTTCTTCCTTTTGCATTATCTTTATTATTTCCATATCTTTGAACATTCCTTGGATTGAACTCTCTAGATAAGATTTACAGTGTATTTCTTTATGTCCAAAATATTTGCAGGAATAGCAATAACCTAGGAAGATATATTGATTTATGTTGGAGGGATTCCTTTTGATGATTATATTCTTTTCATTATCTTTTTCATTAGTAGAAGGTGCATATTTCTATTTATTTGAGATAGTTTCAAATGATATTGTTCTTGTTTTCTTTTCTTTTCTATTTATGGGTTTCTTAAGAACATATGCATAGTTGATTTTCTCATTTTCTTGTTTTGTAGAGTGATCATATCCTAGTCATGTCCTATCATTTGATGATCTCTGACTGCTAAGAATGTTATTCAATATTTTTGAGTTGTTTTCAAATTTAGACTTAATATCTTATTTTTCTAGTTTCCCTTTTAGTTGAACTATTTCATTCTCTAATACCTTACACATTTGTTGTTTTTCATTGAGTTATTTATTCAATATTCATTCTTTTCTTTGGGTCTCTTTGAGTTTAGTTTTTAACTTAATAATCAATTGTTTTCACTCAGTGATGTTTTTGGAAACTTCCTTCTCTCTTGATTTAGTAGCTTCTTCAATCTCTAGAAGCTCTCCCCTTAGTAACCTGTTTTGTTTTTTAGTGTTTCTCATCTCTTCAATTACACGAAGGAATTATTCTTCGATGTTCACTTCTTATTCATCTTCCAAATCAATATAATCTTGGGTTTTTATTCCCATAAATAGAACCTATGGCTCCTCTTCTTCATTTTCCTCTGATGAACTACTGTCTTCTTGGGTAAAGAATGTTTTATTTTTCTTGTAGAACTTATTTTTATCATTAGTTTTTATTTTATTCTGATATTTTAATGTTCTTTCATCATCACATTCCTCCTGCTTAGGACGGGGACATTTATTGGAAAAGTGTCCAATTTTTCCATAGTTGAAATATATTAGAGGAGTCTTTCCTTTGTATTTTCTAGTCCCTTTCTTGAGTTTCTTTATGAAGTTGGAAATTTCTTCATCTTTTTTATGGTTTTTCGTTCCATGTTCTCATTTCATATGATGTAAAAATTCCATGAAGCTTATCAACTATGAGTTGGTCAAGTTCTGGTCTATATTCAAGTGTAGAAATCTTGGCATCATATCTCATAGGTAATGACCTTAGTATCTTTTGCAGAATAGGTTTATCTGTAATTTCTTCTCCTACTGCTCTGATTGAATTAACCACTTCATCTACCCTATGAAAGTATTCATCAATGTTCTCTTATTCTTTCATTTTCAAATTTTCAAACTGAGTTCTATAGGTCTGTAGTTTCGCTTCCCTAACTTTGTTATCTCCTTCATATGCAAACTCCAATTTTTCCCAGATTCTCTAGCTGACTTATACTGCATAAGCTTCACACATATAGAATTTGTCAATCCTCCTAGAATTGCATTAACTTTATTGAGTTGTTATTGCATATTTTATCTCATGCAACATCTTTGGGTGGATTAGTTGGTGTAGTGTAACCATCTACAACATATTTCCAGATATCAAAACCAAGAGCCAACATGAAGTTTTTCATTCATATTTTCCATAGAAAATAGCCACCTCCATTGAACAATGGTGCTTTGTTGTTAGACATTCCCTCTTGTTGATACATCTTTAGGATATACCTTCCTATTGTTAGACTATGCTGAAGGCACCCTCTCTAATACCAATTGTTGGAATACTTAGAGGGGGGGTGAATCAACATTACCCTTTTTCAATAATTAGAAGTTACTTTTATATTTTGTTAATTACCACAATAGATTAACAATGGACTTTTTTGAAAAATCAATTATATAAATATAATTAATAGGGATTACAAGGCTTTTATGAAGAATAGTGAAGGACACCAATCCTTTTTAGAGAACCAACTCTAGGAGATGAAAATCCCCTTCTCCAGGGCACCAACCTGTTGAGGGGTCCTAAATCCCTTTAACTCAACAGTAGGAACCAAACCCGCCATCGAGGCCCAATTAGACTCTGCAACGTTTAATGGTGGAATGGTTCTCCAGATCTTGCAATCCATCCAATTAATTGATGGGATTTACGTAGTGATGGACAAGATGTTTTCTTTTGAAATCTCCTCCAGTTTGAATCTTCTCTTTTTTTTTTATTTTCTCTTATAGGTGGGACCGATACAAGACAAATGATGGTATAAACCAGTTGGGTAACAAAGGGGGAATAATTAACTACTGAAGAAGGTTGAGCTTGGGATAACCCTCATGTTCAAGCATGAAGACAATGATTCTTACACCAATGACAAGCCTAGTACTAATACATCCACTTGTTGGCACTTCAATTATTGAATGAAATAAAATTTATCAGAAGAGAACATACATGAAATAAAATGATGGCAAGAAAAATAGTTTCCTTAGCTCTAATCACCAATCACACATTAACACAACGACCTGTTTACATCATTAGAGGAAATAATTATAAAAATATTGAATCAAATAACTTATCAATAGATTTAGAAACTCTTACTCATTATAGAATCCATTCATGAGATAAAGTTGGAAGTAATTCCTCCTTATGATCCAATCACACACGCTTTTGATGAAAACAGAAACTTGTCTCAGGTCCTAAACATGAATTCTCAATTAAGGTAGCTCCAAAATAGTTCTTTACAATTCCAAAAATGAGGGTCTTTGCAAAAACCATCAACCTTTTCTAATAGGTCAATCCCCTTATTTATAACATATTATTAACTAAAAATAATTATCAAAAGTGAAAGCTAAGTAAAACAAAACATCGCCACATGGCGGTTTCATCTCTCAATCTTCTAAGAGTCATAAAATGGTTTCACTTGAGTGGATGAATCTTCTCATACTCTGACCATTTGACAAAGAGTTCCTCGCATGTGTTGGCGTACGGGAATCTATGTTGGTCCATTGGGGCCGAAAGGATCTCATTTATATCCACTTCCCATGACTAATACTTGACTACTTTAGCACTTAACTATTGTAACATTGTCTGAGCCTTGATTGGGTGCTCCATGAACTGTTGTACTTTCCTATAACTATGTCATGCAAGTCGACAAAGTCACTGAGTGTGCCAAATTCTAGGAGGGCGATGTCTCTCATCACCAGATTGATCTTGGTCCAACTCCTTTTGCGCTCCACCATTTCTCTTGAATTTCCTGATGAGGTTCTTGGGCCATTTTCACCCAGTATTCGATTGACTTCTTTATGTGGTCAATGCTGCTATCCCTTAGTACCCAAATGTCGTGCTCTTCGACGTCTCAGCCTTGTTGAACGACACTGATGTAATCAATCCTTTTCACTACTTGGTGAGATTTCTCATACCATATTTCCATATCCTTGCACGTATCCATCACCATAAGGGTGTCTTCTTGGAAATCGGCTACCCTGCAGTGAAAATGTGTCACTCATATGTGAATTTATTGTAGGCATCCTGGAATTCGCTTCTCAATAACACTATGGCCTATGTGGAGTCCTGATAATATTTCTCCAAATGACATAGATGCTCGAACTCCTTCTACGCAGCGACCATCTCCTCTTCATCTTTCCTCTCTCTATCCAGTGTGGCATCTGTGATTTCCATCCCTGCACCGATAAGCTCAGACATCTTTTCATGCTCCGTGCTAATCAATTTTTCCTTTGTGGTGATGAGGATGGAGCTATCTAGGGTAAGCCTCCTCTTCTTGGTGGTTCTCTTCATGATGGATTTCCTCTTTCAGTCATAGTCTATGGCTTGTATATCGGCGACCTCATCCATGGGTTCAGGGATTTGCTACTCTCCCCAAGTAAGCGTGTTTCCTAGGCTCCCGATGGTGTAAATATGTTCAAGGTTGGGTTCTTGAACCTTTTTTGTATGTCCCAAAAGTTCAGCCTCTTGTTGTTTCTCCTTGGGAGGTAAAGTATTGGCCAATTTTGATGAATCAGGGGCATGCTCGGTACTTACTTGATAATCGACTATTGAGATGTCGATTTATTTTTCGTGAAATTTCTTCTTCTTGTTCACCTGACCCTAGCTTGTCCTTAGGGTTGTCCACTTAGGTCCCTGGTGCATAGAGTAGCTCAATTTCTAAGACACTTTAGACCTCATAGTCACTCTATGGAAAGCTTTGAATTTGAGCATCAGGAGCTGGGGAAGATGATTTGTCGGGTTCCTTTTCCTCTGTAATCTGTACTAGAGTCACCAGGAAACCTATGAAATCTCCTCATCATCATAGATTGTTATTAAGTCATGTAAGGGGTTTGGTGCACTTTATCTACCTGATGTCCTCACTATCTCGGGCTGAGCTGAAATGTCCCGTAGTGATCCGGCCTATGGCATTGAAACTTCAGGGTTATCTAACCCAGTGATATCTTCAATTTTTATTGGCTTTAGGTCAATTGGACCTACCCGACTTTCGATTGGGTTTTCGGTAGGGACCCTTGTCATTTCTACAAGGTCTGGGTCATTCTGCAGCTGATCAATTACTCCCTTTTCATGTTCCATTGGGATCAATCCCCTAGCCCGTGCCTTAGGTGTCAAAGACAATCCCCTACTCTACACCTATGTTGCCTCTGCCACTCTGATTTCTCCCCTAGCTCCGAGGGCCTCTTGATCCGACTTCTCTATTGTTTTCGCATGTTCATCCATGATCATGGCCTTGAACATGGTAATTTTCAGGTCGGCCATGATTTTCACCACCTCATCCCAGTCATGGGCATTCTCTGTGAATACTTCATCTTCGAACTTATTGTGAGCATATGGCCAGCAGGATTACACCTGTGAAGCATGTTGCAAGACCAGGCCCTTTGAATCGTTCTTGTAGAATCGACCTATCAGGAATTTAAATTCTAGTTGGCTTAGCCCTTCTTGTTTGGCTTGAGCGGTATCCTTTACCAAATAGAACCCTACACGGAAACTGTAGGGTATGAAATCTCATTTCTTGTCTTTGACTAGTGTGGCGTTATGCCCTTGCAAGATGGTTTGATAACATATTTCTCCTATGATGATTCGGTCTGGGACATGAGCTGGTAGGATATGTGTTGCTCCGGTGGCCTCGAACACATTGATTTAGGTGGTGCGATCATCCAAATACCAATTTCCTACCTTGGATATCTTTTTCTTTCTTGTCTCTAATAGCCTTGGGAATTCCTTCTTAAAAAGAATAAAATAAATTTGGGCGATGAATTCATCGCAGAAGATGGAGTAATATTTCTTATACCCATTTTCCCATAGCACACTGAAGTAGACGTGGACTAAGAGCTCTGCAACATGCTATCTTAGATTCACGCCGACAAAGACGTTCCTAGCACACATAACATCGAGTAGGTATGAAGCCATGTAAAAATTTGGTGCTTCCCCTTCCTTCGGTGTCTGATCCTACTACACAAAGTTTCTTAGTTTCTTGGAGATTATTTCTCCCCAGTTGAAGCTTCACCTGATGATTTCAACTGTGTATGCCAAAGGCATCCATGCTTACGAAAACTTGGAGAAATCTTTCTCTTCGTATAACTAGCAGATGAGAGACATCAAATAGATGTATGGTTCTCTCAGGTTGATTGTTCTATGCCATCCATTGCTCTGATTGTTGAATTTATTGTCTTCCCTCCACCATTTGGCCATCAATCGGCTGGTGTCATGGATTTCATAGAACTTCACCACGAATTTCGTGTTGAGCCACTCCTTCGGGTCCCTGATATAGTAGTATTTCTAGACCCATGTCAGGAGAAAAAATTCAATGCATCCACCATTATCATTGTTAATCTAGATTGTTTTCCTGTCCATGTGGTTGATGAGCCATTTAAGAACCTCTATGCAGGGGAAAATGGGGGTTATACTTACCACCATGTGTAGAGATGACCATTGGATGTTTGGGAACACCTGGTCATTGAGTGCCCTTACGTCTGGGTCATTGTGTGGGACATACTCCAGGTATTATTCTCTACTAATCTTGTTGAAGAGATGGCCCCATTATGGGAATGCTACCTTGGATCCGACACTTGCCTCTATATCGCCAAAGGTCGGAGGTTGGATGAAAACCTTCTTTGTTGTTGTCTTGATGATAGGCTATGGTATAGGGACGTACTCCAATTGCCTCATAGTTTGTAGAGAAGAATCATCATCTATATTCCACTCTTTTAGATTTGGTTCTCTCGATGATCGTCTGGTGGTTGGCTTTCTCAGTGACATCATTCCTTTGAATCTTGTTAAAACCTAGTTATTTTGATAATCACGGGGTCGATACAACCTTCAAGTTTCTCATTTTTCTCCTTCGGACTCTATGGAATTATTTACGTACAGAATGACTTCGTTCACAATGGTTCAAGATATTTTAAATAGGAAATATCTTACTATGTCACATCATCCATTCAATTTAGGTTATGAGTGAATTTTCATTAAATATATCATTGAATATTTAGAAATTAAATTCATCGTGGGTTGATGGCGAAGGCGCGGGTGGTGATGTGGTATATCGATGATTTCAAAAGGTTATTTTGATTGGCACACGAGGTAGAAACTAATGCGGGATCAGGTATTAATTATCTCCTTAAATGCCCAAAATCTGATTGTATCTAATGCTGAAAACATCTCGTTGTGTCCCTCCTTTAGTGGGTGGATCGGGGATCAGGGTCATGCTATGAACATTTTCATTGATACTCTCCTGTAAAAGGCTCGACGTCGATCGATATTACCATACAGTGTTGACGCGACAAAGCTGACTCGTGGGTGTGACTAGGACCTAGGTGACAAAAAATGACTCGGGATAGAAATGGATCGTATGACCTTATTACATGGTAAAGACACGTGGCGTTGGAGACCAGTAACTTAATTAGCTCGTGTTAGTTAGATTCAATACTTTCCTTAATCTATTCTTTCTAAAACAAACCTTATCTTGTCGATGCATAAAAGTGACAAGGATCGACGATTGGTGATAATCCTACCAAAGCGCTCTCAGATCGACTCCCTTGAAAAAGTCTCGATGCCAAAAACCACATCGGGGATTGACGATCAAGAATAACTTTATCATGGTCAAAATGTTTGTTATGATCCTTATGGGTTTTCTCTGATCCCGATAAAGTGCGTCGTGCATCGACTATCGATGATTTCTTTTTGTCCTTCATTAGCATCTGTCCTCATCATATTTTACTGATGCCGAAGGGGATCAACTATATCTCGAACCTTTATGAAAGAAAAAAATATGTAAACTATAACTTCCTTATGCTAATGCCGATGAAGATCGACGCTCGATGACTATGGTTTTCTGAATGGTTCCTCTTTCTTCTTTGAATTATTTCCACTGCCGAACCTGAGCATGTTGGGTGTAGTGTTTGACTGCCAATTCTTAATTCAGGCACTGTTAAGATCTTATAGTCATGGGGTTTCATAAGTTCAAAAAAACATGAATAGGTGATGAGAGTCATGAAAATAAGCAAAGACAAAACATTTCTCAAAATGAAATCGAATCAGACAGTGCATAAGATCAAGTGGTACCCAAAAAGTAAAAAAATTGATAAGTATTTTTAAGGTGTGTTGAGTGCTCAAAAAATGGTGACTTACTGAGTGAAAGAAAATTTTTTGTTCCTACGTCGGGATTAGCTGATGAAAAAGATGTTTAAGAACTTAACTGGTCTTTTATAGGAGCCTCTTTTATCCTTGCATTTGAAATTCCCTGGTTGGTTCACCCGGGCCTACATGTGGGGTTTCAACCTTTATTCCACCTTCGTTTCCTGTAACCTTGACTCACATCCCCTTTGACAAGAGTTGAGTAAAGAATTCACTAGAACCAGGCATTTTAGTTACCATCATTCACTTGCTACGGTGTTTCTCTTCTACCAGAGAGAATCCATAGCCCCGACGGAGTCACCCCGATGTCACAAACCTTGCTCTGCTACCAAAAAGCATCCATAGCCCCGATGGAGTTATCTACATACAATCTCCTACTGTGCACTCGTTTGATATAATTGATTTTATTTTAGCATAATTCCCTCAGCAAGTGGGAGAGGAGGATGTCTGTTATTTGAAAAATGAGATGGTTAAGGTGATTTTTTTGCTAGCTCTGTTTTGAGGTACATGCAGTCCTTTCCATATTACCACCTTTCCCTTCAGTTTTTACCAGACCACTAGGAATACACTTCATCACTTTTCCAAGGTTTTTCATCTGCACAGGATAAATAGAAAACTCCTTTAAAACAACCACAGGTCTCCCAGTGCTTCTTGTGTTGTATGTAAGCGATGAGTCAGGAATAGAGTTCGTCATATCACATGAATTTAGGTCAAACAATGTCTTGCTAAACAAAAACTTCAAAAGTGCGGAAGTACTATAGCAAGAAACAAAAAATCACTCCACAATGAGCCTAGCTAAAAAAAAACATCATGAAAACACACTCATTTTATTTTTTTTAATGAAAATATTGTTTTACTGCTTGGCCATTCATCGGGAGGGCGTCAGGTTCCCCCCTCAGGTTTTTCATCTAGTACGTGCCTACCCCAATTTTCTCGACTACCTTAAAAGGTATGAGCCATAGATTTTGAAACTTCGAATGTTTTCCCTTCGACTCATTTTCTCTGTCCCATTTTAGGACTAAGTTTCCTACTTCAAAATTCTTCTCTTTGGCCTTATGCTTATCAAACCACCTTTTAACTATATGTTGATGATATATGAAATTTGATTTTTCTTTCTCCCTTTCTTCTTCCAGAATGAGGAGGGTATCAACTCTTTTTTGTATAACTGATGAGGGTTGTCCTCTAGAATCCTAAGCAAGTTGAAGAGATCGAAGATATAGCCCGTTCAGGAGAATGGATTCCTTTATGTATACCATAAAGTACGGGGAATTCCCTATAGATTCCTTGGGTGTTACTCTATCAACCGATAAGGAATTATGTAGTGAACTATGCCAATTCCTCTAGTTGTCTGCAACTGTTTTCTTTAATATCCTCACTAGGTTCTTATTGGTTGATTTTGCTAATCTGTTCCCCTGTGGATAGTAGTTTGCAGAGTATCTGATTATGATTCCTTTGTCTAAAGAAAAATCTATTAATAGGGTGGAAGAGAAGTAAGAAGAATTATCAAAAAAAAGGATGGAAGGCATACCAAACCTTGTGATCAACTGTTTCTCTATGAATTTGATCACCACCTTTTCGTTTACATGAGTCAGAGGGATGGCCTTTGCCCATTTAGTGAAATAATTTGTGGCAGTTAGTACGTTTTGATGTTGTTTTGAAGAAATTGGTGTAATTTATCCTATGATATATAACCCCTATTTTTTGAATGGCCTGGAAACAACACACGTTAGAGTGGGACAATTTCTCTCTTTTCCCTCCCCGCACTTATTTGACAAGTTTTACAGTTTCTAGTGTATGTGTGAGCATCCTTGAATAGAGTAGGCCAATAATAGCTAGCTCTCAGTATTTTGTGAGCAGTGATGTTCCCTACAAAATTTTCACCTACAGGACCATCATAGAGCTCCTTCAGAACCTTGTCTGCATCTTCGTGTTCGATACATATTAAAATCACCCCATCATAATTAACACAAAAGAGCACCGAATTTATGAGGCAATATTGTGTTGATTCTAACCTAAGGGCTCTCCTTTCCCTAGGATTTAGGTTTTCTAGGCATGTCCCATAATGCAAGAGATAAGTCAATTTCTCATACCAATACTCTTTCCCTGAGGAGACATATGAAGCTTCACCACACCATAATTCCAATTCATTCTCCCATCTGAGGTCTTCATTTACTTGGTCCAGGGCTTCAACTTCCAGTTTGCATAATCTTTGTCCCTTAACCATTTTAGCAGGTTTTATATCTAGATCAAATTCTTGGACTACTGCCATCCAGTTTCCTCTTCTTTTCCCCATCTCCTATTGAGTGAATAGGGATCGGATTGCAGGGTGAGGCACAATGACTTTGGTATGGTTCTTTAGGATGTAATATCTGAAGTGTTTCATTGCCTTGTATATTCCGTAATCATTCTTGTCTATAGAAGGGTAATTTAGTTCAACCCCTTGGATATTAGTGTTAATAAATGAAACCGAGGCCTTGTTGTTGTCACCATCCTTCTGAGTCAATACTGCAGCTAATGATTGGTCGAAGGAAAAAGTGTAGAGGAAGAAATATTTGCTAAAGTCCGAACTTTGCAACATTGGGGATTGAGATATTGCATCTTTTATATTTTTGAAAGAACTTTTTCATTTATCATCCCACTTAAATTCAACTTTGTGGATCATTTTTTGTAAGGGTTTGATAGTTTCAGCGAAGTCAAGGGTGAATTTCCTCACAAAATTGATTTTCCCAAAGAAGGATTGCATAGCCTTTTTGTTGTGGGGTAACGAAAGCTAATCTATAGCCCTAATTCACTCTAGGTCTATGCGAATTCCTTATTGACATACAATATGACCTAGCATTTTACCTTCCTCGACACCAAAGATAGTTTTCTTAAGGTTTAAGGATATACTGTATTTCCTAGACCTTTCGAAAATCTGGGTTAAGTGTTGGATTTGATCTTCTCAGTTCTTAGAGTACACAGTCATGTCATCCAAATAAAATACTACACATTTGTTGATTAGTACCTGAAACGCTACTTCCATGGCCCTTTGGAAGGTTTCCCCTGCATTGATTAACCCAAAGATCATGCATTTATAAGCAAAGGTTCCCCACTTGGCTCGAATGGTAGTTTTCAAATGATCTTTCTATGAAACTAGAACTTGGTTGTAATATGAAAAAATTTCTAGCAGGGAGAAAATATCAGAGCCAGACATGGTTTGCAAGAGTTTCTCCATTGGTGGGACTGGGTAGTTGTCCTTTTCTGAAGCTCTGTCAAGGTTTCTGAAATCTACACATAGGAATATCTCCCCATAATGTTTTCTCACAGGAACCAAATTTTCTACCCGTGCAGAGTGTCTAACCTGGAAGATAATCTTATCTTATAATAATTTCTTTAACTCCTGACACATGAGAGGCTCCAGGGATATGTGGTACTTCTGAATCTTCTGTTGGAAGGGTTTCACTCCGCGCTTCAACAAGATTGTGTGTTGAATGATATGAGCATCGTAAGTTTTCAGATCTCGGTAGGACCATGCAAATACATATTGATATTGTCTGAAAATTTTGATATAGAAATTCCTTTCCTCTTTAGATACTTTCTTGCCTAGATTTATATTCTTGGGGTTTTTCGGGGTTCCTAGATTTATAGTTTCATACATGGGACAAGAACTCCTTGTATTTGTGTTCGTTGACCCTTTCAATCTTTCCCTTAAGTCAAAAAGGTTTTATAAATTGGCTACCCATTTTGGTATTGTGTGATACCTTGGTTTGTCAGTAAGTTGATCTATATGAGGATCAATTTCTGCTAATTTCTCTTGAAATACTTCATCGTCAATAGCCAAGTATCTAAAATTGTCCTGATTGGTCAAAAATTTTATCATCCGTTCATCTCCTTCAAAGACCTTCCAATTAGAAATATTGTTGGGAATCGATGGTTTTTAGAGTAGCTCCATAGTGAACTGGGAGAATTCATAGTCTTCTAGAGGTGATAGCCTTGAGGCAACGTTGGCCAGAGAATCAAAAAGAGTGTTCTTTGCTCTGGGGATCGTTGTAATGTTGAAGGCTACAAAATGTTCTATTAGTCTGTGCACTTCCTATTGGTAATTCCTCAAGTGGGGAGAGTTGCAATGTATAGTGTTCCTTACTTGTCTAACGATGATTTCAAAATCTCCAAAAAACTTAAATTCTTTAACGTTTAAGTCTATGGCTTTGTTTATCCCTTGTACTATAGCTTCATACTTGGCGGTGTTGTTTGTGCATTCAAATTCTAGTCTACAGGACATGAAATTTCGTTTACATTTTGGATCAATGAGGATGCACCCTAATCCCGACCCTTCTTGTGACTTAGAACCATAAAATTACAAGATTTAGAGTCGTGGGAAAAAAGAATCAATTTAGTTTTTCCTACTGGTTTCCTCCTTTCTTCCTATCTATTCAGTGGTTTTCAACAGAGGTTCTTGACAGAAGAGGATTTCTTTTACCATCGTTAGAAAATTTTCTTGAAAAGTCCTTTCATAGTTTTTAGTAAGAGGGACATCATATGAGAGGGAGGAGAAATTCCTGAAATCGGAGTCGCAGGAATAATTTCCTAATACAGGGAAATCTGACGAGGAGGGTTTGTTGAGGGTTTCTAGGTTGGTGACAATATGTTTAAGATATCTTTCCCTGTCGATCCTGATCATATTCATGTGTCCCTTTAATGGAAACCAATGGTGAGCCCAGTCTGTACTAAAGTATTCATTTAACTTCTTAGACCAATCTTGGTTAAGTAACAATCCATAAGCTTCTGGGATATCTACTACGATGATGTCAATCACCTGAACAAATTTAGGGTGTGTCTCCATTTTGATCATTATATATTTGATCTCTCCCATAAACTTCACTTGGGTTATGTCTAGTTGTATCACATGTTTATCACTTTTGAGAATGACTGCGTTTAATTTCTTGCATATAGACAATGGAATAACATTAGAGGATACACCTGAGTTATCCAGACAGTTATGGAGGTTTGTGTTCAAGACTTCGAATGTCAAAAGGAACGGTGGGAAAAAAGGCTTTCCTTTCTTATCCTCAGAGAAAGCATTTACAGTTGGTTTATTTCTTAGATCTGTGGGAGATATATTTTCTCCTTGATCAGTGTTTGTTATAGGGTTTTCTACTGACTTCAAGGATTTTAACAAAAATTCCTTCTACCGAGGGATTCTACACATGTCCATGACAGATATATTTGCCTTCAACTTTTTCAAATCTTCTACTATGTTGTAGTCTATCTTGGGAGATTCTCGTGTATGGATGTTTATAGGATTTCTTCAGGAGACAAAAGGTGCTTTAGGGTGATTGGACATTGGCTTTACTCCCTAATTTTGGGCCGTAGTAAGTTCATTTGAGACAGGTTGGCCCTTACTTCGTGTTTGGACAGCCAAGACCTTTGCATGTGGTTATTGAACCTCAAATAGATCATCAAAAGGAATTGGTAGGCGAGGGTCCCATATCAGCATGGTTGTTTCTTCTGGTGGATCAAATTCTTCCTAATAAACAATATTCGTAGATGAGCTGCTTGATTGTTCGGTTAGGAAAACCTTATCTAGAAATTAGTTTTCCATAAAATTCATGGCATGCACCCATTGTGGACAATCTCTTTCAAAATGTTTCTCTTGGTGATACGTATAGAATGAGTCAGATGTTACATTTCCCAGGTAGATGTTTAAGTTGGTTGGGGGAGGTTCAATCGCTTTGAACAATGTATTTATTTTTAAAAAGGGTTTATGGGGACTTTGGCCTTGGTTTACCTCCCCTGCACTTCTTTTAATGTCTATGATTTGGTTTGACAACTTATTAACCATGCATTGTAAGTCTTCTATGTTTCCACTTCCTTTTTCGAGACCTTGTTCTTTTTGTTTCCCTAGATGTCTAGTCAACAAGAGTCCTCTCCTAGGAGGAGGTTGAAATTCCTTCTTACCTAATGAGACCTATCCTTCTTTACATCCCTTCATTTGAAACTCTATTGTTTTGGCTTATTCAAAATTCTCAGCTAAGGTTGTTTTGGAAGCCCTCTTCACAAACATGGAAAGAGAAGATGGGAGAGCATTAACATATATTTTGATTTACAACTCCTGAGTGGGTTTAGCTTCAGGTTGAAATTTGTTTAGGATAGTGGTGAATCATTGATTAAAGTCCTTAACCTTCTCCTTTGAAGTCATGGTGGCGGCAAACAAATCGGCCATCAAAGATCCTGTAGTGGTTTCTTCTGCAAATTTATCTAGAAAATCCTTTTCAAACTTCATCCAACTAGTTATGGACCCTACAAGTAAGTTAAAATACCATGTGGAGGCCGAATTCTGAAAAGTATAGGGGAAAATATTGCATACTATGTCTTCATGTTGGACATTCATCAATTTGATAGCTAGTATGAATTTTTTGATATAGTCTTCAGGAAATCCTGAGGTTTCAGGGTCAAATTTAGGGAGTAACTTTTTTGGATGTTGGGGAAGGTTATGTACTCATCCGGGGATGGCCATATCATCTATGGACAACCAAGGTTGATTATTCTGAGGTGGTTTTCCCCTTTATTCATTACGATCATTGTTATATTCCATGTCCTCTGACTCTGAAACTGAGCGTTCTGAGTTAAAATCTTCCTCGTCGGAAAAATCGTTAGACTCAAAGCAATTACTGACTGGTGTTTTGGGGATTAGACTAAGAGGAGGTTCAATTTCAGTGAGGGATAAATCTATCAGGTCTTCTATTGTGTGAATGAAAACCTGGTTGGGGGTGTCGACCACTGGTCTGCTTACTTTTTTTCTATGATGAAGTAACAAAGCTAAGGGAAGTGCTCTGATTTGTTGGGCATGATATCTTTAGATTCTTCTAAACTAGTTCAACTCCTTGTGGGGAAGAGCATAAGGTATTTTAGGGAATAAGTGTTCTTCCTCTTGCTGGGGTGAGTTCCTCATTTTAGGAGTACTCAGTGTATGTGGGTTGTATTGAGAATGACTAGCCATGCATGTGGATTGTTTTGAATCTAGAGGCTATGTGAAATATTCTATCAAAAATATTGCCAGCCATTCAGTCTTCAGGCCCTCCTTCTAGTGCCAATTATGTTGAGTGGTCGTAAATCCATTTAACTCAATAGTAGGAACCAAACCCACCACCGAGGCCCAATTAGACTCTGCAGCGTTTAATGGTGGAATGGTTCTCCATATCTTGCAATTCGACCAATTAATCGATGGGATTTACATAGTGATGGACAAGATGTTTTCTTGTGAAATCTTGTCCTTCAGTTTGAACGTTATCTTTTTTTGTATTTTCTCTTATAGGTGGGACTGATACAAAATAAATGTTGGTATAAACCAGCTAAGTAACAAATGGGGAATACTTAACTACTGAAGAAGGTTGATCTTGGGATAACCTTCGTGCTCTAGCATGCATACAATGATTCTTACACCAATGACAATCCTAGTACTAATACATCAACTTGCTGACACTTCAATTAATCACTGAGATACAATTTATCAGAAGAGAACATACATGCAATAAAATGATGGAAAGAAAAATAGTTTCCTTACCTCTAATCACCAATCACACATTAACACAATGATATGTTTACATCATTAGAGGCAATAATTATAACAATATTAAATCAGATAACTTATCAACAGATTCAAAAAATCTTACTCATTATAGCATCCATTCATGAGATAAAGTTGGAAGTAATTCCTCCTTATGATCCAATCACACATGCTTTTGATGAAAACAAAAACTTGTCTCAGGTCCTAAACATGACTTCTCAATTAAGGTAGCTCCGAAATAGTTCTTTACAATTCCAAAATAAGGGTCTTTTCCAAAACCATCAACCTTTTATAACATGTAGATCCTCTTATTTATAACATATTATTAACTAAAAATAACTATCAAAAGTGAAAGCTAAGTAAAACAAAACATAGCCACATGGCGCTTTCATCTCTCATTCTTCTAAGAGTCATCAAATGGTTTCACTTGAGTGGATGACTCTTCTCATAATCTGACCATTTGACAAAGAGTTCCTCGCATGTGTTGGCATACAAGAATCTGTGTTGGTCCATCAAGGCCGAAAGGATCTCCTTTATATCCACTGCCCATTCCCGACACTTGACTACTTTAGCACTTAATTTCTGTAACATTTCCCAAGCCTTGATCAGATGCTCCATGAACTGTTGTACTTTCCCTGGTGCCATGTTCACCACCTTTTCTATCTCCGTAGCCCATGACAAGTCTTGTTCGGCATGTAGTTTGACTATGTCATGCAAGTCGACAAAGTCATCGGGTGTGCCAAATTATGGGAGGTCAATGTCTCTCATCGCCTGATTGATATTGGTCCAAATCCTTTCACACTCAACCCATTTCTCTTAGATTCCTTGATGAGGTTCTTGGTCCATTTTCACCCAGTATTTGGCCAACTTCTTTATGCAGTTGATTCTACTATCCCTTAGTACCTGAATGTCGTGCTCTTCGACGTCTCGACCCTATTGAACCATGTTGATGTAATTGATCCTTTCCACCGCTTGGTGTTCTTTCTCATACCATCTTTCCATATCCTTTCACGTCGCCAATGCCATAATGGCGTCTTCTTGGAAATCAACTATCCCTGCACTGAAAAGGTGTCGCTCATTCATGAATTTATTGTAGGCATCCTAGAATTTGCTTCTCAAGAACACTGTGTTACACATCAAAATTACTCACTTCAATGATGACCTATTATCGTCATTACAAGTGTCGCAAGTGTCACATTTTATCCATAAGTGTCGCAAGTGTTGCAAACATCATACAATCATACTATTTGACGTGTGCAACACTTCCGACACTTATGGATAAAATGTGACACTTACTCACTTCAATGATGACCTATTATCATCATTACAAGTGTCGCAAGTGTCACATTTTGGCCATAAGTGTCGCATGTGTCGCATACGTCATACATTCATATTGCCTCTCATTTTAGCCATAAGTGTCACAATTGTCACAGACGTCATACAATCATCTTGCCTATGTCATGTCTCTAACGACATCACAAGGACACTTGAGACACCCTCAAAGACTGGTTTAAGAAGGAAAAATCATCTAATGAAGAGAACAAAGCTTTTTCCATGGAAAGAACCACTCAAAAATCAATTTTGAAGGCTAGCGCTCCCCTACCCATTATCAGAGAGTGTCATTTCTCCCTACCCCTCTATGGGGGCGCATTCCAACACTTTGTTCACCCTTCTGGGGGAGCACTAGGCTTTTTTAAGGAAATCTTGAGAAGTGCTCCCCTACCCACTGTCAGGGAGTGCCAGCGCTGCCTACCCTTATTTGGGGGAGAATTGAAACACTCTATGTCCCATTTTGAGGGAGCATTGGGTTGTTTGAGGGAATCTTTGACTATTGAGGAAAATTAGGGAAAAATCCCCCTCATCTGTGGAGTTGGTTGGATTTGAATATGATCCATCCTTGACCTCTGCAGAGTCAAAGGATGGTGTGTTGGATCAAGGATCAAAGGATGGTGTGTTGGATTTTCCTGTAACAAACCATGGCCTCTGCAGAGTCCTCATAATATTTAACCAAATGGCATAGATGCTCCAACCCATTCAGTGCAACGACCAACTCCTCATTGACCTTCCTCTCTCTATCTAGAGTGGCATCTATGGTTTCCATCCCTGCGCTGATAAGCTCAGACGTCTTGGCATGCTTCGTGCTAATCAATTTTTCCTATGTGGTGATGAGGATGGAGCTATCCAGAGTAAGCCTCCTCTTATTGGAGGTTCTCTTCATGATGGATTTCCTCTTTTGGTCATAGGCGATGGCTTGTATATCAACGACCTCATCCATGGGTTTGGGGATTTTCTTCTCTCCTTAAGTAAGTGTTTTTCCCAGGCTCCCGATGGTGTAAATCTATTCAAGGATGGGTACTTCAACCTCTTTTGTATGTCCCAAAATTTTATCCTCTGGTTGTTTCTCATCAGGAGGTAAAGTACTAGACAATTTTGATGAATCAGGGGTAGTCTTGGTACTTACTTGATAATCGGTTGTTGAGATGTTGATTTCATGTCATGGAATTTCTTCTTGTTGTTTTCCCAAT
The DNA here is from genome assembly GCA_009831015.1 of Picea engelmannii. Classification (NCBI taxonomy): domain Eukaryota; kingdom Viridiplantae; phylum Streptophyta; class Pinopsida; order Pinales; family Pinaceae; genus Picea; species Picea engelmannii. Next base: position 832,230 of record ML790120.1, on the reverse strand, counting down.
GCTATCTCATCCTTAGGGTTGTCCACTTGGGTCACCGGTGCATTGAGTAGCTTAGTGTCTAAGACACTTTCAACATCCTAGTCACTCTGGGGAAGGCATTGAATTTTATCATCAGGAGATCTGGAAGATTCTTTATCGGGTTCCTTTTCCTCTGTAATATGTACCAGAGTCACTAGGGAAACCTCTGAACTCTCCTCATCAACATAGATCGTTATTAAGTCGTGTAAGGGGTTTGAGGAACTTTCTCTCCTTGATTTCCTTGCTATCTCGATCTAAGCCGAAATGTCCTTAGTGATCCGGCATGTGGTGTTGAAACTTCAGGGTTATCTAACCCGGTGATCTCTTCAATTTGTAATGGATTTGGGTCACTTGAACCTACCCAAATTTTGATTGGGTTGTCAGAAGGGACCCTTGTCATTTATACAAGGTTCGGGTCATTCTGTAGCTGATCAATTACTCTCTTTATATGTTCCATTAGGAGAAATCCCCTTGCATGTGCCTCCAGTGTCAAAGACAATCCCCTACTCTACACCTCTATTGCCTCTTCCACTCTAATTTCTTCCCTGGATCTGAGGGCCTCTTGAGCCAATTGCTCGATTGTTGTCACCTATTCATCCATGCTCATGGCCTTGAACTTGGTCATTTTCGGGTCGGCCATATTTTGCACCACCTCTTCCCAGTCCTGGGTGTTCTCTGTGAAGACTTCATCTTTGAATTTATAGTGAGCATACGACCAACAAGATGACACCTGTGAAGCATGTTGCAGGACCAGGCCCTTTGGATCGTTCTTACGGAATAGGCCTGGCAGGAATCTGAATTCAATTTGTCTCACCCATTCTTGTTTGGCATGAGTGGTATTCTTTACCAAATAGAAACCTACATGGGAACCGTAGGGTATGAAAGCTCGTTTCTTATCTTTGACCAGGGTGGCATTGTAGCCTTGTAAGATGGTATGATAACATATTTCTCCTATGATGAGTCGGTCTGAAACATGAGGTGATAGGAGATGTGGTGCTTCGATGGCCTCGAACACCTTGATGTAGGTGGTGTGCTTGTCCAAATACCAATGGCCTACCTTGGATATCATTTTCTTTCTTGTCGCCAATAGCCTTGGGTGTTCCTTATTAAAAGGAATAAAATAAATTTGTGCGATGAATTCATCACAGATGAGGGAGTAAGATTTCTTATACCTTTTTTCCCATAACACGCTGAAGTAGATGTGGACCTGGAGCTCTGCAACATGTAAGCTTAGATTCATGCCGAAAAAGACGTTCCTAATGCACATGACATAGAGCATGTATGAATCCATGTAAAAATTTGGTGCTTCCCCTTCCTTCGATGTCTGAGCCTACTTCACATAGGTGCTTAGTTGCTTGGATATTATTTCTCCACAGTTGAAGCTATACCCGACAATTTCAACTATGTATGCCAAAGGCATCCATGCTTCTGAAAACTTGGAGAAATATTTCTCTCCGTATAAACGACAGATGAGAGCCATCAAATAGATGTATGTCTCTCTCAGGTGTATTGTTTCGTACCATTCATTTCTTCAATTGGTGAATTTATTGTCTTCCCTCCACCGTGATTCCATCAATCGGCTGGTGTCATGGAGTTCATAGAACTTCACCATGAACTCCATGTTGAGCTCCTCTTCCAGGTCCCTGAGCATATCGTATTTATGGACCTGTGTTGGGAGAAAACATCGGACACACCTGCCATTTTCATCGTTAATAAATCATTTATGCCCATCCATGTGGTTGATGATCCATTTTAGGACCTTTATGCCAGGGAAAATGGGGGTTCTGCTCGCCACCATGTGTAGATATGGTCGTCGGATGTTGGGGAACACCTGGTCATCAAGCACCCTTACATCTGGGTCACTATGTGGGACATACTCCAGGTATTCTTCTCTTCTAATCATGTTGAAGAGATCCCCCATTGTGGGAGCGTTACCTTGGATCTGGTGCTTTCCTCTATATAGACAAAGGTTGGAGGTTGGATGAAAACATTCATTCTTTCTATCTTGACGATAAGCTTTGGCCTAGGGACATACTCCAATTGCCTCATGGTTCCTAGAGAAGAACCTTCACCTGTCTCTGGCTCTTTTAGCTTTGGTTCTCTCGGTGATTGTCTAGTGCTTGGCTTTCCCAGTGACATTGTTCCTCTGAATCTTGTTAAAACTTGGTTATTTTGATAATCACAGGGTCGATACAGCCTTCGCATTTCTTGTCTTCCACCTTCGAATGCTTTGGAATTCTCTTATGTGCAGAATGACTTCGTTCACAATGGTTCAAGATATTTTAAACAGGAAAGATATTACTATGTTGCATCAGCCATTCAATTCGGGTTATGAGTGAATTTTTAATAAATATGCCACTGAATCTCTAGAAATTAAATTCATCTTGGGTTGATGGAGGAGGCATGGGTGGTGATGTTGTCTATCGGTGATTTCAAAAGGAAGTTTTCATTGGTGCACGAGGTAGAAACTAATGCGGGATCAGGTATTAATTATCTCCTTAAATGCCCAAAATCTGATCGTATCTAATGATGAAAACGTTCCGTCGTGTCACTCCTTTAGTGGGTGGATCGAGGATCAATCTTACCGTACAGTGTTGACGTGAAAAATCTAACTTGGGGGTGTGACTAGGACCTAGGTGACCAAAAATTACTCAGGATACAACTAGACCATATGACCTTCTTACCTGGTAAAGACACGTGGCATTGGAGACTAGTGACTTAATTCACTCGTGTTAGTTGGATTCGAGAATTTCCTTAAGCTATTCTTTCTAAACAAACCTTAGCTTGTTGATGCCGAAGAGTGCAAAGGATTGAAAATCGGTGATAATCCTACCAAAGCGCTCTTGGATCGGATCCCTTGAAAAAGTCTAGATGCCAAAACCTGCATCGAGGATCCGTGATCGGGGATAACTTTATCATGGTCAATTTTTTTTTATGATCCTTATGGGTTTGATCCAATCTCGATAAAGTGTGTCGGGCATTGGCTATCAATTATTTCTTTTCGTCCTTCGTTAACGTCTGTCCTCCTCGAATGTTATAGATGTTGAAGGGGATCATCTATCTCTCAAATCTTTAAGCGAAAAAACTTACGTAAACTAGAACTGCCTTCTGCCAATGTTGATGAATATCAATGCTCGACGACTGTGGTTTTCCGAGTGGTTCCTCTTTCTTCTTTGAATTTTTTCTGATGCCGAACCTGAGCGTTTTGGGTGCAATGTTTGGTTGCCGATTCTTAATTCAAGTGTTAATATCTTTTAGTCATGGGGTTTCATAAGTTCAAAAAAACCTGAATAGGTGATGAGAGTCATGAAAATAAGAAAAGACAAAAAAAATATCAAAATGAAATCGAATCAAGCAGTGAAGAAGATCAAGTGGTACCCAAAAAGTAAAAAAAATGATAAGGATTTTTAGGGTGTCTTGAGTGCTCAACACAACCTAGGAAGAACCAACTCCCTTATTTTTAGGGAACCAACCCTAGGAAGCACCAACTCCCTTATCCTTAGGGCACCAACCCTAGGAAGCACCATCTCCCTTGTCTTTAAGGCACCAACCCCAGGAAGCACCAACTCCCTTTAATTACACTTACTTAGTAAAGGATAAGAATCCTTCTATGCTCCTCTCTTCCACCCTCACTTCATAAGAATCATCAATTATTCTCTTTGGAATCTACTTTTGTTTTGATATTCTGATCTGGAATACAAATAAACTTTCTTCTCACCAATATTTCTCGTTTAAATAATCTTCCAACTGGTGTGATCTATGAAGCATTGTGTCCCTTTGTTTGGATCATCACACCTCTTCATTTTAAATTAACAATAATCTCTATTATTATTCAAACATTATCATGGAGGTTTTCTAATTTAGTGAGAGCATTATTCATAAATCGATCACAGATATGGATTGATTTCATTTTCAACTCGATTCCATGTCTCTACAAATATTGGAGAAATCGAATTCTGCAGAGGCTCTTCCTTCAATCCATTTACATGTGACCATATGCGCAAAACCACAAGCTTATTAATTTAAGAGATGTCCCCAATGCTTTAGGACTTTATGTGTTCATAACCTGTGACCGGGGGTTGGAACCTAGTCCTTCGAACTTTGGCCTTCGGGTGTTTCCTCTCTCATCCAATCTTTCGAAGTTTCAACTCCCATAAGTGGTTACCTCTCACAATGGTTGATCTGATGGTTGGCGTGATTCCTGGAACTAAATCAATGGTCTAGATCCAAACCTTACTTATCCTTTTACTTCTTAATCCAATGTCTATGAATTAATATAAGTTTATATGGATGACCACTATTTACTTTGGGACTTCGGGACTCTAGGGCTTTAGAGGTCCAAGTAATTTATGTTTCAATTTCCTCTAGAGTTGGTTAGCTCTGAAGTGGTCAACATGGGAGTGCTTATGTATATTTCCACTACATTTTGATCCAACGGTCATGTGAGAATCCATAGAATCTTAGATCAATGAACGACATTAGTTTGTGACTTTGCGCTTCAGCGCTTCAGGCAACTACTGGTGGTAGACGTTGGTTTCCCTTGAAGTACATACTCCTGAAGTGACATAACTTGTTGATGTCACTCTTGATGTGGCACTGGATGAGTGGCTTCCATGTGTCACCTAGGATTCTGATTTACGTAACCTAAAGTGACATCTGAACCTAGACACTTGTCATCATCTAATTGTGCCATATGTCCTTGCTGACGTGGTCTTACTGAAGTGGATATCCTGATGTGTTGACGGTCATAGGTTCATATGAATCCTTGATCCAAGGAATGTGATCAGTTCTTAGATCAATGGTTCAGATTCATTTCATCCATTTGTGACTCCAGGGCCCCATGCTACTTGATCTCTGAGAGGTTCAGTCCCTCTGAAGTGAATTTCACCAAAGTAGATTGGACGGTCATTTTTTTATCTGCAGTTGAGTGGATGGTCCACGCAACCTCAATAATGCGTTTTGTTAATGATCTTCTCATTGTGAATTTTTTAGGATCTCGATCGTGAATCTTATTTCTTGATGGACGGTGAGATCGTACTGTGGAGCTTCGACTCTCCAGGACTCTGAGTTACTAGAACTTTGAGGTATTTCAATCCCTCCAAAGTGGTTACCTATCGAATGGGTTACTAGAAATCTGAGGTAGTTCAATCCCTCCAGAGTGGTTACCTATTGAATAAGTCATGATACTATGACGAATGTTTGTTGTCGGTTGTTTAGTACACCTTACACTATCCTTCCATTGCGCTTGATATAAAGGTCATGATTCATCGTGGAGTAGATCAAATATCAGAGATGATTGTGGAGTCCCAACTAGCAAGGAGAAGAGGAGATATGGTGAAGTATTCCCTGGAGGTTTGAAACTTAGGAGGGGCAGAACCGTAGACCCGAGTCACCAGGACCGTTGAATTTACTCGTAGATTTTCATATCGGGGTTTCGTGGGTGGAAGTCCAGTGAACGTTGCAACGGAAATCGCAAAATCGCAATACGTGATATCCTAACAGCTAAGAGGATTTGTGTGGGGCCATAGCAGAGTCGGTGAGTGTACAGGTGGCACACCATTTCGGGGTTTCATGGCGATAAGTCCTGAAACAATTGCATCAGGATTCACAATATTGCGAGGTCTGAAATGACGATGAGGTGAAGCGTTGAAAAGTCAAACTCCCGCATGCATCGCAGGTTCAACATATCGGGACTCGGGAGTCGGAGAACCGAGTTTCTCGACATAGCGAGCGCCGAAATCGCGATAGGGAAAATCCTGATAGGAAAAAGGTAAAGGTCAGTGTTGACTGGTTTTCGGGTTTCGGGGATTCGAGAGTCCAACGCTCGACCTATGGATTTGCGAAACTGTGAATTACAATCTCCTAATCACAAAGAGGGGATCCCATGAGGATTGTTGTGGGTTTAGATTTCCCGATAGAGAAATAGAAGAACCATTTGGATTTCTTCGGGCCATGGAAGGAGGAAATATCCTGTGAGCACGCGGAACTTCTGACCTGCGGGTTGAGAGGTAGCAGCCGTGTGCGTCACAAGGTCTCAGAAGGCACTAGATTTGAGAGTTTAGAATTTAATGGTTTTCAGAGATTCATAAACTGTGGTCAGACAAGTAAGAAATTCCATTCATTTCCTATCTCCACACCTGAAAAGTTATCAAGCTAAGTGTTCGTGCTCTTTTCGTCAATGAGTGAGCAAAAAGCGAGCACTTACATGCCTAGTTGGGCTCTTCTAGTCATGACAGCTGCAATGCAAAAGGTTAGAAAGAAAATAGTAAAGGTATGAACAAGAATTAAACAAGAAA
>ML790120.1:793570-825649 GCA_009831015.1 Picea engelmannii | reverse complement strand
TCTTTTTAGCCAACTTTGTATAGTTTTGGCCCTTTTGATGTGCTGTGGAGTTAATCCTTGTGCCATGGATGATTGTTTTTCTGTGTTGATGATGTTGAGTTCTTGTCGCCCTGTGCGGACGAAATTTCAGTGATAACACTAAGGTATGGAATCTAATGCACAAATTTTATGTGTTTATGATGCAGGAGCATCACCAACATCAAGAGCGTGTGGGACAACACCAACGCATTTTGGCACATGATGAATTGTTTGAAATTTTTTGAAGTTTGATACGCCAAACATAGATGAAATAGTCAATAAAGGGCATACTTCCATATTGTAAACAGACCTTGAGCGTCCCACGCTCGTCTGTAGTAGGTGAAGGCATGTATGTTATTTAATGTAAGTAGGTAGCTTTAAATTCTTAGATTAGACAGTTTTAAGAGTCGGAGGGAAAACATATATAGACACCCTCACTTCTATCATTATAACATTAGCAGCATAATCAATCAAGAGAGCATAGAGAAGAAGAAGTAGAAATTTGTGTAGAAGAACCCATGTACAAAAGTTCTGAGATTAATATATGAAGCTTGATTCAAACTCATGGTGTTCAAATACTTTCTGCGTATGCATGATTGAATGGTATGCTCATGATTGTTTTACTCTTTCTGTTATACATTTGCTTTGATGTGTGAATGTATGATTTCATGTTGAATGTTTGAAATCTGAGGTGAGGGAGAGTAAAGAATGAGTTTCAATTGTTTCTCTGTTTGAGCAAGAGTTTTCCTGCAAGGAGTGCAATGAAATTGTCCGCAAGGAGTACGTTGATGGGTTCAGAGTATAAATCTCTGAAAGATCAAGAGGGATAACATTGTTCTCATTCTCACAGAAGTGCAATTTAAACAGAGGAGTCGTGCAAGGAGTGCGCAAGCCGAGTGAAGTCTCAGAGTTACAACCTGAGTGAAATTGTTGAAAGATTGTTGTCGCAGGGAGTGCACAAAGTCGAAGAGGTTCAAATACTTGGAAGCATTTGAAGAATTGTCACAGAGAGTGCATGCAGGAGTCTTTTTGAAGACTCGAGTTGTGGAGAAATCTCAGAAGGGATAGAGTCTTTGAAGTTGTTGAAGAAAAGCTCAAGAGGGATAGTTCCTTGAAGTGTTGTAAGAAGGCGCAGTGACATTGTTTTGCAAGTGGATAAGTTTTGTGAAAGAAAACTTTGTTCATTTCGTGGGAATCATCAAGGAGGAATTTGACAGTCAGAATTCTTCATGGAGAATTCGTGAAGTTTCGAGAGTCGTCAGATCTTGTAGAGGAGAAAGAAGTCTTACGGTGAGTGTTTTTCTAAGTGCAAGCTCAGGAGAAATCGGGTTGTAGGATCTGAGCCAACAAGGGTCGTTGGATCGCTCACGTGATCTTATTTCATGGAATCGCGAGTTGAAGGGTCAAAACCCTTGCATCAATATTTGCGAGGTCGTGAAAGGCGAAGTCCCGAAATAGCAAGAGAATATGAACCATCCGTTAGAAGGAGGACACGTGTCATGAGATCACCCATATCGGGGATTCAGACGTCGGGAGTCAGAGAAGGAATTCTCTTGACTCCAAGTGTGGAAAAGTCGCGAGAATATCGGGACCATCCATTTGAGGAGGACAGGTGGAAGAGATCAAAATATCTCATGAATTCGGGGGTTCGCAAGGTGAGAGCCCAGGAGTTGCGTGCTCCAAGTCGTGAGTGGCAAAGTCACGAGGAGCAAAGAGAACCATTGGATCCAAGTTGTTGGAGGATCGTTGGATCAAAACCTCATCGCGCGTATCACGTATTCATAGGTTCGGAGGTTGGCAGGACCTCGTCTCAACATCAAAAGTCACGAAGTGCCAAGAGCCGAGGCACGAGTGTGGACATGTGGCAGAACCTCAAGGTGGGGCCCACGCAATTGACAGGTGGACATGCGTCACCTGGAGAAGGGATTCAACACTCTTTTGACTTCTTGCGTGTCGGGGGTTCGTGAGATAGGGGAACGAGAGTTCAACCCTTCGACTCGCGAAGTCATGAGTAGCGAGAACGTGAGGAGAAAAGTCAACATTGCTTCTCAGGGTTTCATGAAGGGAAGGTGCCAAGGTTGGACACTCGAACTCACGATGGTGCAAGTAGCGAGAGGTGCTAGTGCTTAGCCTAGCTGGTGGTCGCACAAGGAAGGCGCTGACAGGGGAAGAGCTATACCCATATCATCATTTCGGGTATCACTATATTGGAAAGGAAGAGTCAAGAGTCTCGACTCGCGAACTCGCGAGATCGTGAGTTACGACAAGTACCTTTTGGGTGAGGCCTTGGTCATAGCATTGTGGTCGCTTGGGGAGATAGGAGCTCATCCCTAGTGTTTTTCACATAGGTGAGTTCCCAAAAGGACTTGTGGATCGGAAATTGGAGATTCCAGCAGGGAATCGAAAGAGTCGATTCAACTCAAAGGAGACAAAGAACGATCCTGTGAGCGGATGTCGGCCCGAGGGCTGATAGGTCTGCGTCAGTTTGGTATCAGAGCCTGACTCTGTTTGTATACTTCAGACAGGGAAAGCGAGAAATAAATCTCAACCATGCCACCAAGAAGAAGAGACAGACAAAAACTCGATCTGCCAAAGGATAGGGAGATGTCAAGAGAAAGGGGTAGGCAGGTGCCAAATCCATCCATGGAAAGAGATATACATGACCTATGCGCTAGAGTCATGGACATGGAAATAAAGTAGAGGCACATAGATGGTGTTGGAGATGTCAGTGATTTTGAAAGTGAAAATGATGCTCGACATGAAAGAGAAGAAGTTACAGCAGAGGATGCAGCAAATAAATGCCTGATTAGGGCTATTGCAAGAATGGGTGATAGGGCAAAAATGGATATTCCAGTATATGAAGGAAACCTAGATGATGAAGAGATTCTAGATTGGATTAGAGCCCTGGAAACATATTTTGACTATGAAGATGTCGAGGAAGACAAAAAGGTCAAACATGTTGTCACAAGACTTAAAGGAAATGCAACATTGTGGTGGGATGAGATACAAGATAATAGAAACTGCAAAGGCAAGCAGAAAATCAAGAGTTGGGATAGGATGATCGCAAAGATGAAGGCAAAATTCATTCCCAGGGATTACCAAATTACTCTATTTCAAAGAATGCAAAATTTGAGACAGAAGTTGAAGATAGTAAAGGAGTACACTGAAGAGTTCTACAGGTTGAACATCAGGGCGGTTCATCATGAAAGTGATGATGAAAAATTTTCTAGGTACATGAATGGTATGAGATACGACATTCAGGATGAGATGAGCATGATTACCATCCAAATGGTGGAAGATTCTTATCAGATGGCTCTAAAAGCTGAAGAGAAGCTGAGCTGAAAACAAGGTCAAAGAGGCCAAGGTAGAAGTCAGCCAAGAGGTAAATCATTTGCCCAAGATAGAAATCAGAAACCTAAGGAAGAGTGGAAGAAACCTCAAACTCAAATTGAGAGAGGTGGAAGCTCACAGAGAGGGTAGCATACCAAACAGAGAGGTCAGTATGCTGATGGAAAAAAAATTCCTCATACCAGAGGTAGAGGAAGAGGAAGAGGTGGAGTAGTGAAATGATTCACATGTGGAAAGGTTGGACATAAATCTTATGAGTGTCTAGACAAAAAGAAATAAGGTGGTGAGACTCACATTTCAGAAGCACAAAGAATAAATGTTGAGGCAGAAGATCACTGATGATGCGAAAAGTTCTCTTAACACCAGAGAAGGAGGTGGAGAGTTCGGTCCAAAGGAACAAACTTTTTCGGACCGCTTGCAAGACCAAATACTGGGCATGAAAAGTCATCATGGACAGTGGTATCACAGATAATCTTGTTTCTACAGAGATGGTAGAAAAGATGGAGCTGGAGACTATTGAAAATCCAAGTCCATACAAAGTTTCATGGCTACAAAAAGGACAATAGGTAAATGTCACTAAACGATGTTTAGTTGAATTTAAAATAGGAGGGTATAAAGATGAAATACTCTGTGATGTCATTCCCATGGATGCTTGCCATCTATTGTTGGATAGACTGTGGCAATATGAAAAAAATGTGATTCATGATGGGAGGAAGAACACCTACACCCTAGAGAAAAATGGGATAACTCACATGTTGTTTCTGATTAAGGACAAGGAGGTGAAACCTGAAATAAGAAACACTGTACTTCTCATGAGTGGAAAGGAAATTCTTACAGAGGTTAATAAGGAGGAACCCCAATTCATTTTGGTCAGGAAGCCTAAAATTGTTTTAACCAGTACAAGGGTAGATTATTTACCGGAAGAGGTTCAGAAACTATTGGAAGAGTTTGTTGACATAGTAGTGGAAGAACTACCTCGTTCGTTGCCACTGATCAGAAGTGTGAGTCATCATATTGATGTCATACCTGGAGCTAGTTTACCAAACAAAGGAGTGTACAAATTGACGCCGTAGGAGAATGAAGAAGTCAAAAGACAGGTCCAGGATTTAATGGACAAAGGGTTGGTTAGAGAAAGCTTGAGTCTGTGTGTTGTTCCAATAGTTCTCAGTCTGAAGAAAGATGGAGGCTGGAGGATGTGTACTGACTCAAGGGAAATCAACAAGATAACCATCAGGTATAGATTTCCATTTCCAAGAATGGATGATTTGATGGATTGCTTGAGTGGGGGCAATTTTTTTTTGAAGATTGATTTGAAAAGTGGATATCACCAGATTCGTATGAGAGAAGGTGATGAATGGAAGACAATCTTCAAGACTAGCGAAGGGTTGTATGAATGTCTTGTTATGTCATTTGGCTTAATGAACATGCCAAGTACTTTCATGAGGTTGATAAACGAAGTCCTGAAGGATTTCATCAAAAAAATTGTCATTGTGTATCTTGATGACATACTGATTCTTAGTAAAAAAGAGGCAGAGCATCTAAAACATTTGGCTATAGTGATGAAGAGGCTACAACAAGAGAAGTTGTTGATAAACATGAAGAAATCCTCGTTCATGAAGACAGAGCTCATTTATTTGGGTTTCGTTATTTCTGCAGATAAATTGAGGATGGATCCAGATAAGGTGGAGGTAATTAAGAATTGGCCATCGCCAAAGAGTATACTTGAGGTGAGAAGTTTTCATGGATTGGCTAGTTTCTACAGGAAGTTCATCAGGAATTTCAGTGGAATTAGTGCACCGATGATGGACATAGTGAAGAAGAGACACAAGTCTTTTCACTGGACAAAAGAGGCTGAGAAAAGATTCAATTTGTTGAAGAAGAAAATCACGGAACAACCAATTCTGGTGTTGCCGGATTTTAAAAAGACATTTTAGGTAAAATGTGATGCAAGTGGATTTGCAATAGGGGAAATCTTGAGCCAAGAAGATAGGCCGATAGCGTACTTTATCAAGAAGAGGAATGAGGTGAAAGTGAAATACTCCACGTATGACAAGGAGTTCTATGTTATTATTCAGGCATTGAAGAAATGGAGACACTATTTGATCCCCAAGGAGTTTGTCTTATACAGTGACAATCATGCTTTGCAATTTGTGACTCAATAGGAGAAGTTGAATCAAAGACATGTTAAATGGGTTGAATACATGCAAAACTTTACTTTTTTAACTAAGCATATTTCTGGAACTGCTAACAAAGTTGTTGATGCTTTGAGCAGGAAATGTTTGTTGTTGCAGGAGTTCAGAGTCAAAACATTGGGTTTTGATGATCTCAGGGACATGTATAGAGATGATCCAGATTTTTAGGAGGTGTATGAAGCAGCTGAGAATTCAATTCTCAGGGACAGAAGCCAGTGGATAGAATACATGATCTAGGAAGGATTACTATTTAAGGGTAATCAACTTTGTATTCCAAAATGCTCCATGAGGGAGAATTTGCTAAAGGAGAAACATAGTGGAGGATTGGACGGGCATTTTGGTCATGACAAGATGTTCTCAAAGTTAAATGAGTCATATTTTTGGCCATGAATGAGAGAAGACGTCAAAATATTCATGGACAGATGCAAAATTTGTCAGCATTCAAAAGGAAAGAGGCGGAATGCATGCTTTTATCAACCATTACCCATACTTGAGAGGTCATGGGATGTAGTCAGCATGGAATTCATATTGGGGCTGTCGAGAACAAAAAGAGGGTTCGACTCGATCTTTGTAGTGGTGGATAGATTTTATAAGATGGAACACTTCATACCATGTCAGAAAACCAGTGACACAACTCACATTGTGAATCTATTTTTCAAAGAAGTCATTCGACTTCATGGCTTACCAAGGAGCATAGTTTCGGATCGAGACAGCAAGTTCATGGGACACTTCTGGAGAAACTTATGGAAAAATCTGGGAAATAACTTGTCATTCAGTTCATCTTATCATTCTCATATGGATGGACAGACAGAAGCTATAAATAGGAGCTTGGGAGACTTGCTGAGGAGCTTGGTGACAAAACACAACAGTCACTGGGACAATATTCTGCCACAGGCGGAATTTGTGTATAATGACTCATTAAACAAAATCACAGGGTAGATTCCATTCCAGATTGTTTACGGGATGCAGCCAAGAGGAGTTTTGGAATTGAGAGACTCAAAACAGAATGCAACTAGGAGTGCTAGTGCAGAGAATTTCGCAGAAGCGATGAAGGAACTTCACAGCCAAGTGAAGGAGCGATTGCAGAACTCGAGCCAAGAGTATAAGCGCAGAGCAGATCAACATAGGAGACAACTTTAGTTCGAAGTTGGTGGTTTGATTCTGGAACATCTAATAAAGGAAAGGTTCCTGAAGGGGACATATAACAAACTGAAGATGAAGAAGATCGGACCATGTAAGGTCTTGAAGAAATTTGGGGCAAATGCTTATGAAATTGAATTACCTGATGGGATTGGAATTTCTCTGATATTCAATGTCTCAGATTTGTACCCATACAAAGTTGAGGAAACAGAAGCAGGTAGTGAACAACCAGAGGTTCAGTGGACAAAACAGATGCCAGTTGTAGAGAAACCACATATGGAAAGCATACTGGACAAAAGGGTTAGCAAGAAGACCAAGCAAAAGGAATATTTTGAATACTTGGTCAAGTGGAAGGGACATCTAGTTGAAGATTCCAGCTGGGAGAATGAAGCAGAGATCCATAAGCATGGATAGATCGTGTGAGAACTCATGGATAGGAGCCCATGAAAATTTTCAAGCGAGGGAGTATGATGCAGGAGCATCACCTGCATCAAGTGAGCGTGGGACAACACCAACACATTTTGGCAGATGATGAATTGTTTGAAATGTTTTGAAGTTTGATACACCAAACATAAATGAAATAGTTAAGAAAGGGCATACTTCCATATTGTAAATAGACCTTGAGCGTCCTGCTCTCGTCTGTAGTAGGTGAAGGCATTTATGTTAGTTAATGTAAGTAGGTAGCTTTAAATTCTTAGATTAGACAGTTCTAGGAGCTGGAGGGAAAATGGATATAGACACCCTCACTTGTAGCATTGTAACATTAGCAGCATAATCAATCAAGAGAGCATAGAGAAGAAGAAGAAGAAAGCTATGTAGAAGAACCCATGTACAGAAGTTCTGAGATTAATATATGAAGCTTGATTCAGACTCATGGTGTTCAAATACTTTCTGCGTATGCATGATTGAATTTTATGCTCATGATTGTTTTACTCTTTCTGTTATACATTTTATTTGATGTGTGAATGTATGATTTCATGTTGAATGTCTGAAATATGAAGAGAGGGAGAGTAAAGAATGAGTTTCAATTGTTTCTCTGTCTGAGCAAGAGTTTTCATGCAAGAAGTGCAGTGAAATTATCCACAAGGAGTGCGTTGACAGGTTCAGAGTATCAATCTCTGAAAGCTCAGGAGGGATAAAATTGTTTTCATTCTCACAGAAGTGAAAGTTAAGAACAGGAGCCATGCAAGGAGTGCGTAGGCAAAGTGAAGTCTCAGAGTTACAACCTGAGTGAAATTGTTGAAAGACTATTGTCGCAAGGAGTGCATAGAGTTGAAGAGGTTCAAATACTTGGAAGTATTTGAAGAATTTCCACAGGGAGTGCGCGCAGGAGTATTTTTGAAGACTCGAGTTGTGGAGAAAGCTTAGAAGAGATAGAGTCTTCGAAGTTGTCGAAGAGAATCTTAAGAGGGCTAGTTCCTTGAAGTGTTGTAAGAAGGCGCAACAATGTTGTTTTGCAGGTGGATAAGTTTCGTGAAATATAACTTTGTTCATTTCACGGGAATCGTCAAGGAGGAATTTGATGGTCGTAATTCTCCGTGGTGAATTCGTGAAGTTCCGAGAGCCGTTGGATCTTGTAGAGGAGCAAGAAGGATTACGGTGAGTGTTTTTCTAAGTGCAAGCTCATGAGAAATCAATCCATAGGATCTGAGCCAACAAGGGATGTTGGATCGCTCGTGTGATCTTATTTCATGGATTCAAGAGTTTAAGGGTCAAAACCCTTTCATCAAGACTTGCGAGGTCATGAAAGGAGAAGTCTCGAAATAGTGAGAGAATCTGAGCCATCCGTTAGAAGGAGGAAACGTATCGCGAGATCACCCATATGAGGCATTCGGATGTCGGGAGTCAGAGAAGGAAGTCTCTTGACTTCATGAGTGGTGAAGTCGCGAGAAGATCAGGACCGTCCATTTGAGGAGGACAAGTGGCAGAGATCAAAGGATCTCGTGAATTCGGGGGTTCACAAGGTGAGAGCCCAGGAGTTGGGTGCTCCATGTCGCGAGTGGCGAAGTCATGAGGAGCAAAGAAACTCGTTGGATCTAGGTCGTTGGAGGACCATTGGATCAGAACCTCATCGCACGTATCATGCATTAATAGGTTTGGAGGTTGGGAGGACCTCGTCTTGACATCAGAAGTCAGGAAGTGTCAAGAGTCGAGGCATGAGTGTGGACATGTGGTAGAACCTCAAGGTGGGGCCCACGCAATTGACAGGTGGACACGCGTCGCTTGGATAAGGGAGTCAATGCTCCATTGACTTCTTGTGTCTCAGGGATTCATGATATAGGGGAACAAGAGTTCAACCCTTCAACTCGTAAAGTCGCGAGTACCGAGAACGCGAGGAGAAAAGTCAACATTGCTTCTCGGGGTTTCGCGAAGGGAATGTGCCAAGGTTGGACACTTGGACTCATGAAGGTACGAGTAGTGAGAGGTGCTAGCGCTTAGCCTAGCTGGTGGTCACATAAGGAATGCGTTGACAGGGGAAGAGCTATACCCATATTGACATTTTGGGTATCGCAAGATTGGAAAGGAAGATTCGGGAGTCTCGACTCTCGAACCCGCGAGATCGTGAGCTATGAAAAGTACCTTTTGGGTGAGGCCTTGGTCATAGCATTGTGTCTGATTGGGGACATAGGAGCTCGTGCCTAGTGATGTTCGCACAGGGGAGTTCCCAAAAAGAACCCGTGGATTAGAAATTAGAGATTCCAGTAGGGAATCGAAAGAGTCGATTTGGCTTAAAGGAGACAAAAAATGATCCTGTGAGCAGATCTCGGCCCAAGGGCCGATAGGTATGCATCATTTTAACATTAATTCTATTCCAAGATTGAATAATTATGAGGCTAACTTGTTGGCTAATGTCTCTTCTAAACTTTTTCCAGTAGAAGGCCTTTC
Source organism: Picea engelmannii (assembly GCA_009831015.1). Taxonomy (NCBI): domain Eukaryota; kingdom Viridiplantae; phylum Streptophyta; class Pinopsida; order Pinales; family Pinaceae; genus Picea; species Picea engelmannii. Next base: position 816,065 of record ML790120.1, on the reverse strand, counting down.
TCCAAACACGTTTTCCATCGAGTTGTTGTTCAAACCATTCGTCCCAGACAACATCACCAATTGAAGAGTTTTCGATGATGATCAACAGATCATGAGTTTCCTTTACATGGAAGATACTTTCCAATGTGCAGTTATCGATGACGACACCCACGATGAAGACCTCCACAATTTTACGGTAATATTGGACCTAAGATCTCCGGAATCAACATAAGATCTGGTAAATTCTATCCCAAAATCTGTGGTAAGATTTGAAAATCTTTATGATTTGCATGATAAATTTAGAAAATCAGTAAATTGTAAAATCAATAGTTCTTCCTTGACCCATGAAAAAGTGAATCTAGGAACAAAGATAATCCACAATGCATCAATTTGGGAATGAGATGTTCTGAGAAAGAGAAGTCAACCTTTATTAAGTTGTTTAAGGAATTTAAGGATGTCTTTTCTTAGACATATGATGATCTAAAAACCTTCGATCCTAACATCATACAACACATTATTCCCATGAAACCCCAGACTCAACCTTTTCAACAGAATTTGAGAAAGATGCACCCAAAACTTGAACCAACAATGAAGAAGGAACTAAACAAACTATTGAATGCTAAGATAATATTCCCGATGAGACATACACAGTGGGTCTCTAACCTTGTCCCTGTAAGGAAGAAAAGTGGGGAAATCCGACTATGTGTCGATTTCCAAAATTTAAATGGAGCATCTGATAAAAACAACTACCATGTTCCTCCGATGGAACAGATTCTCCAGCAGGTATCTGGTTATGAAATATTATCATTGCTAGATGGTTTTTCAGGGTATAACAAAGTCCTCATGTCTCCCCCATACCAGCTGAAAACCACCTTCCGTACTCCATGGGGTACCTATGCCTATAGAAAGATGCCCTTTGGGCTTATAAATTCCAGTGTCACTTTCCAGAGAGCTATGGATATCACTTTTCGTGGTCTAATCAATCAATCTGTAGTAGTCTATCTAGATGATGTCACTGTCTTCTCAAAGAATAAATGAGATCATTTATCTCATCTAAGATCTGTTCTACAACGATGTCGTAAGTACGACATCTCTCTAAATCCCAAAAAATCTGTCTTTGCAGTGGAACAAGGCAAGTTGCTCAGATTCATATTATCCAATGAAGGGATGATAATTGACTCTAAGAGGAGTCAATTCATTTCAAAACTTCCTCCCCCCTCTTCCAAAAAGTCTATGTAGTCCTTTTTAGTTCAGATAAATTTTGTTAGAAGGTTCATCCCGAGTTTTTTGGAAATGGTTAGGCCATTACAAAACTTAATAAAAAAGGATGTACAATACCATTGGGGACCTCTAGAAAGTCAATCTTTTGACTCAATAAAAAATCCATAGTGGAGGCTCCATCCCTAATGAGCACTGACTTTTTGCGAGATTTCATTATTTACACATTTACCTCCAATCGATATTATGCCACTGTGCTAACCGAAAAGAATGTTGGAAACAAAAAAGTTCCTATTTTCTTTATGAGCTCAGCCTTTAAGGGAGCAGCTCTTAATTATCCAGCTATAGATCAATAGGCTTATGCTGTTTTAAAGGAGTAAAACATTTTTGATCTTATCTACTGAAATCTAGAACGAAATTCATTGTTCCTTACCTCGCTCTTAGAAATTTGTTAGTACAGAAAGAACTAGGTGAGAAAAGTGCAAACTAAGTCACATCCTTACCAGAATATGACCTCGAGATCACTCCAGCACAAATTGTTAGAGGCCAAGGTTTATGTAAATTAGTTGTTGATTCAACTATAGAACAATAGAATCAAACCAATATGTTAATTGAAGATCAACATAATCAAAATCAAATCTACTGTGTACAAAATCCTACAAGTCCTTGGTATGATGACATCAATTTTTATCTAATACGTGAATCAGCTCCCCGTCACGTTCATCCAAAAAAGAGGAGAGCATTGAGATTAAAACCTGCACCTTTCCAACTAGTGAATGGTATATTGTTTTGCCAAAATTTTGATGGAATCCTTATGCGTTGTTTGGCAGGAGATGAAGCAGATAAAGTCTTATCAGAATTACATGTAGGGGAAGCTAGTGGGCATTTCAGTGGAGACACTACTGCCCACAAAGTATTAAGGGTAGGGTATTACTGACCCACTTTTTTCAAAGATTCCCATGTGTTATGCTGCAAATGCGTAATCTATCAAAAGGCTTCTGGATGAGTACAGAAGGTAGCATTCTCACTGCAACCTATCTCTGTGGATTTCCCTTTTCAGTAATGGGGTCTTGACATTATAGGCCCAATTAACCCCACCTCCTCGTAGTAGTATATATACATCATTACAACGAGAGACTATTTCACCAGATGGTCCAAGGTTGCACCATTAAAAGTGGTAAACACCATTTAGGTAATATCCTTCCTTAATTAAAACATTATCAATCGTTTTGGTATTCTTGAATGTCTAGTGTTCAATAATTCTTCCTATTTTTCATCTCTCGACATGAGTTCTTTTTCTTTAGAAAAAGGGATAAAACTAAACTATTATGCCAGCTATTATCCCCAAGGAAATGGTTTGGTGGAATCGACAAATAAAAACCTGATCAAGATCATCAAGAGGACGGTTTCCAAAAACCACAAAAACTGGCATAATGCACTATTCAATGCAATCTGAGATGATAGGGTAACTCCAAAAATTGTTGTTGGTAATTTCTCCTTTTTCCTCGTTTATGGTGGAGAAGCAATTATTCTACCACACGTTCTCCTTCAATCTCTGCAGTTATTGCAGAAGGTTCAAGAAGAAGACTGTCCTCCTCTGGAAAGTTAGATTAATGCTTTGCTGAAGTTAGAAGGGTTAAGGGCTCAAGAAAAACAAAAACTGGATCAACATCAACTTATTGTCAAAAGCTGGTTCGATTCCAATTCTCCCTCTGATAGGAATTTTGAGGTAGGTGATCTTGTCCTTAAGTGGGAAAAACCTCATGAGGGAAAGATGAACATAGTAAGTTCCAAAACCTGTGGTTGGGACCGTTCTTAATTGCTAAAAAACTAGGTACCAGTTATTTCCACCTGTAGAATTTAGAGGGACAGCCAGACACCTTCCCAGTGAATGGCCAAGCTCTCAAAAGGTATTTCACTTGACAACTCTCCGATACACCTTTTGTACATATTTTTCTGTTTTCATTTCTTTTCTTTCTGTTTCCTTTTCTGGTTTGTTTTTATTTTTTTATTTTTTTTATTGGCCTTTTTGAGTCAAACATGCTTGTATTACAGTCTAGTTCAGAAAAAGAGAACATAATGCTTCATCTTGAAACAACTATCAAGGACTGTCAGAGCATCAATTACTGTGTTTTTCTAAAAATGTAGCCTAGTTAAAGATGGTATTTTGTTTGAGAGTTGATTTCTCAGTTTCAATTTGCATTTTAGAGTAATCACGACTATCTTTAAAAATCTCTTTACGTTGTCCCTGCTCTCAAGAAAAACAACTCAACGATGACTCCCTGTCCTCGAAAATTAGTTTTATTAATAAACTATTTTTAGATCTTGATGAAGATTAGCAAGAAAAAATTAAAGGCCTAGAAAATATTAAGTTGTGTAAGAAGTGGAATTTTCAGTGTCACCCCGCTCTGTTGAATGTCTTTAATACTATGTCAGATTGTGAATAATTTCTCAAAGAGTTGTGGAAAGTGTTTGTAAACCCTTCGGGACACTAAACACGTCTGCTGGCAGCAGGTAAATGCATGCATGATTCTGAGACAACTTCACCAGGGTAATGAACAGGCCCTCTAGTAGTGAATCGATTTCAGTTTAAAGAAAATTCTCAGACATAAATCTTGTTTTTTGTCATAAGCATCCTTCATTCTTATTTGAAATTTCTTGGATAGGATACAGACGTTATACTGGGTTAATTGACATCCCTATCGAGGATATAGACGCCTGCTAGTAGTAGTGGCCCTGTCAACAATATTGGAGCCATTAACTTAAACATCATGTCTTCCATTTGTGAAGTTTGTCACCAGACTTCATTCTTTTTAACGAAAGATATCTTAAGCTGGACCACGTCATGATTATCAAAGATTCTCAAATAACCTTTCAGTTGTTCTTTGATTTGAAATCATTCATATTTTTCTAACCTGAACTCGTCATTAATACAGAGATAACTGCTTCTCCCAGCAAGTCGCCATTGTTGGCAGCCCAACATATTTTTAACTTTTTATATCAAATAATAGTCTATGTAGCTGCCTAATTTTTGGTCGTACATTTTTCTGTTTCTCATGAGCGATTTTTGAAACAACAGTTATCACTGAAATTTCGTCCGCACATGGCGACAAGAACTCAGCATCGTCAAACAGTAATGAATTTATTCATGGCACTGAATTAATTTCATAGCATTCCAAAAAGGTCAAAAACTATACAAAAGTAGTAAAAATTGAACAGCGCTTTACAGAAGTTGGGTGTGCGTGCACATGCGTGGAATAGGAACGTACCATGAGCACATACACGCACGATGCGTGGCTGTTGGCGCAAAAACCCACACACCTACTAAACGACACATTTATTGAATTGGTCGGCCTCCCAACCACTTATGGATTAGCTCCCAAGCCGATTTGACCCTCAAATCTGAGCTAAATCCACATGGTAGGCTGGTCAAAGACCTAATAAAGCCCTAAAGAGCCTCTTTTCACACTACAAAGGAGTTACACAATAACCCAATGCAATGTTATAAAAAGCCATGAAGAAACCTCATTTTCTCAAGGAATTTCATGTAATGTTATGCTGCCTAGATTGTTTTAAGGACTCCATCCTTGACAAGACCACTTTGGCACCATTTCATTGAGAAATCCACCTCTCCATTGAGTGGGTTTGCAAAGGAGTTCTTTCATCATCATTTTTTTTTTCTTGTTGTAAGGAGAGCAAGTTTGTGAGGGTCCAAGAGCCTTCCTTTGGAGGAAGAAGGGACTCATAGTCCCCTTTCTTCATTGTTCTTTGATTTCATCAATAGATCAGCCTAAAAACATTGGTGATATTGGTTTTTTTGTGTTTGTTATCTCTATACCCATATGCTTATGATTTTAGTTTGTATTAGTTTAATTCTTGCTTATAGTTTTGTTTTTCTTTCTCTAACTCTTTCCTCTACAGCTGTCATGCTTAGCAAGACCCAACTGGGTATGTAAGCACCTCTTATTTGCTCACCAAGGTGACGAAAAGGGTGCAAACAGATTGGTGACCATACTAGGGAGAAGGTATCAATTCCTACCTCATTTGGGTTTATTTTTCTCTTCTTTTAGTTTGTTTAACTTGCAGGTGCACAAACCGGCCTCTGCCGACCTGCTAACCAGTCAATTCACAGGAGAATTGAGAGAAATCCATCCAGATTTTCTTTCTCGCCCGTTTGTCATAGGTGCGCGGGTATTTCACCCCACAGACGTGCATCGTGCGTGCATGTGATTTCATAACAGCCTTTCTCTACACGCATGCGCTTTTTGCCTCATTTCTTCTCACGCGTCTGCACTCTGTGCATGCCTGTCTACACTAGGGGCCGCACATTTTGAACAAAATTTCACTTTTTAAGTTCTTTGGATGTGGGGAAGTCCATCTTCCTTCTTAAATATGATGTCAAAAATACTGTAAAGCCACATTACACTTAGTCCCCTCATCATATAAAGGGGTTAGTCGAGCACACATAGGCACTTAGGAGGATAAAAATCAATTTCCCTTATTTTATTTTTTCCACATGGATGGCTTGATTTGACTTATAACATAAGTGGACAATCATATTTAATCACATCTTAACTCACATTTGGGACTTGAAGTTGAAGTAACAATCGTTGAGTATGCTCTTCTCTCGTGCCTCCAAGCGATCTTGAGAAACAGAAAAAGATTGTGAAAACAATCTCACCTCCCTTAACAAAAGTTTTAAAACCTATAGGAGAGGACAACGACCCTTTTTGGGACCCCTCTTAGTTTCATTTTTCAAACACATTTTAAACTTGTAAAGGGCCCATACATGCCCACATGCTACAAAGATAGAATTGTGGTTGAAATTTTGCTTTCTTAGATCAAAACACTAGGAGAGTTTAAAGGTTTGTAACGGGCCCATACATGCCCATATGTTCAATCTAGGATAGTTTCATGATTTTCTAGATTACCTCACAATAGGGAGTTAAAGGATAGTAACAGACCCACATGTCCACATGCTAGCTTCCTAGGGATTTTGAATTCCACAAGGTCGTACCAAAGACATCTAGCTAATTAGGTAATCACACTCTTGTAAGGACCAAGCGAAGTCCACATGCAGCAAGGTGACATCTAATTAACTAAAATTTGGCACACTTTCACTCACACACAAAAGTCACTTCTCACTCACATAGCTTCTTCTTGAAACGTGGAGGTCCAAGTAAGTTTCCTCCAAAGGGATTCCGAAAATACCCCATCTTTTCTTGACAGGACTATCCACTCCCATTGTTAATCAAACGAGGTTGGTTTTTACCCCCAGCCTCACAAAAAAACTTCATCTAAAATCTTTCTAAAAACTCACTAAGTTTTCCTCCACAGGAGGTGCCAAAAGAAATTTTTTAGTCTAGGTAGGATTTCAGGGATAGGCATCCAAATAACTCCCTGTTATCTAGTTCTCACATTTTCAAACATAGAGGTTGTCAAATAGGGAACTTAAAATCCTCTAAGTCAAGTGTTCCAATCACCATAAGGTAGGGAGATACCTATGAAGGGTTGAAGGTCGAGGTCTGGTTTTTCTGTGCATCCCCCCTTTAGGCACCCACCTCTAGCACGAGATCCAGGCCGTGACCCATTTCTTAGGCCGAAAATCTAAATGCCGCACTTTGACCAAGGTACCTAGTGACCAACTTTAGGACATCTACCCAGGTGGCAATTGTGTGCTGCAATTGCATCTTGATTGGATTTTGTGTGGCTATTGGGAAATATCGCTAGCTCTTTCGGGATATGCCCCCTCTACCCCTCATTATAACCAATTATTTCATCCTTCACTAGTATCTCTTCCGGTGACTTCAGAACCCACTGTTGAGTACTATTGGAAGGTCCAGTGCTATTTGAGAGGAAGGACGTTACGTCTTCTAGGACACGAGCATTTGCTTTCTTTTGATTCCCCCACGCAGACAAAATCCACTTACCCATATATATGCTTCTTTCTCATGTTATGTATTATGCACATCTAATTACAGTTTGATTTGGATATATATATTGTGTAAACATTCAACGCAAAGGCTTGTTCAGTTTATATATTTCTCTCACCACTTGTTGCACACATTCACACAACTAGTCTGACATCATAGGGGAACCACAGAACCCCCGTCGTTCACGACTCTTGCTCAACCTCCCTCCTATATTAGGGGGATTATCTGGTCATACTCGCTCATCGGTACCTCCTTTACACACTCATGTGAGTGCTATTATCTTAGGATCAACTTTGCTTTTTTCTACATTACTTGGGTCAACTTCCCAAGGTCATCTATTCACTCGCTCTCGTTTACAAGGAAGAGGGGGACCCACTCCCTCTCAAGGAGGGAGCACCAACCCACCTAGTCCCCATCAAGGGTCAGGTTCACAACACACTATGGCTGGAGCTAACCCTCCCACCCCACTACAGATGCCATATTTGGCCTCTCTCAACATACCGGATCTCACCAAGCTCACCAACGATCCTATATTGCATGACGCCACATGGCCTGCAATGCCAACAAAACTTCCTTTAGACATACCAAATTTTGAAGGAAAGTTAGGGGATGAACCCGCCAACCATGTCATGACCTTTCATATATGGTGTTCTTCCAATAGCATTATGGATGATTCCATCAGACTGCGATTATTTCAATGCACACTTACTAGCCCATCAGCTAAATGGTATGTCGAAGAAAAATCAGGGTCCCATGCGACCTTTGAGTCATTGGCCAAAGAATTCTTGACATTCTTTCAATTACCCATCCACCATGAAAATGGTCTAGAACTACTATCTAACTTAAAACAAACCTCAGCCACACACATCGTTGACCACATTCATGAGTGGCGTAGGTGACATAGTTTGTGCAAAGCGGAAACCACCAAGCAACAATGTCTCGACTGGTTTCTTAGATCACTTGTCTCTCTACTTGGTAAGGATGTATCTTCCACCTTCCCTCAATCCGAAGAGGAAGCCATAAATAAGGCCCAACAGTATGACCTCATCTACGCACAGTCAGGGTACTTATACACGGTACTTCCTGATCTTCCAAAACCTGTGCCAGTTGGCCAAGACAAACCTGGGATGTCTCACTCAGCAGACAGACTAATAGATACCACCACATACCATGGTCCACAACCCCAACCACCACCGATGTATGGAACACCTCAATACCCGCCGACATATGGGGGCACTTCTTATTACCCCGCACCCCCTTATCAACATCCATACCCTATTTCTATACCTCCACCCATCAGTGGACCACCACCGGCACCTCCCATACATCCACCTATTCCCACAAATAGTGGTACTCCCTCAACATCATCTTATAGTACTAGTGAAAGCACTATGCCTTCCTATATACCTTATGGATCAGTACCACCAAAAAATCCATACTTCCCATTTCCTGGTCCTCCACAACCCATGGCTCCCCCACATCCTCATGCGGGGGTAAATTTTGTTCAACCTTCTGCTGCTCAACAATACCAAAATTTTGAACAGTTGAATACAGCCAACCCAACTCACCCATCAACCAATGCCAAGAAGAAAGGATGGAACATGAATAACAACAACACAAGTCAAGGTGGGAATCAACCCCCCCAGCACCAACCCACTGGGGGCAACCAGAACCAAGGGAACCAAAACCCCCAAGGGGGCAATAACAACAAACGCCAAGGATGAAATGATGTAAAACTATCTTCCCTTGTGCTCTTTGTGGTGAGTTCGGTCATTACACTCACCATTTCCCCCAGATCGTTGATTTCAAATGGTTGAAAGACTCGGGTAGTCTTCCCCATTCCCTTGCACAAACTACCCCTCAATAGGCACCACAACAATACATGCAACAACCCCCTCCCGCCGTGCTACAAAATCCTATTCCACATCAAGGTGTGATAAACACCCAACAGGATACACAGCACCCCCCACCTCAGGTGGGCCAATACCACAACCCCAACAATCCAGCAGAGCGTACAATTCTCCTCACCAGTGAGGAAGAAATTCTTCTACAAACGCGTAATCGTCAGTATCATACACCCGCTGAGTCTACTCCCATCTCTCTAGAGACAAACCCTACATCGACGGGACTCCCATTGGTGATCCCTCGCCTGTCCGTTGAACCAAAACTATGCATCCCTCGCATCCCCTTGCGCAGGAATGTTCACAACCCACAGGCTAGGGCATCTCATAACTATAGCTTGGTAGACAACTTAGCACAATCCCCGGCTGCCATGTCAGTCTTGGAAGTCCTCCAAACTTGTCGTACGCAGCGGAAATCTTTACTTTCCGCATTGGGGGCAGTTGACCCTGCAGATACTCGACTCATCACCTTTGATCTTTATAGCGGAGAACCTCGTCTTACCGCCTTGATCACTTTTCAAATATCAGTGAAAATACGGAACATCACAGTTCATCAGTGTATCATCGATGAAGGTGCCTCTACGTGCATCATGTCCAAAACAATATGGTAGAAACTTGGTTCCCCATAACTCATACCCTCTACCATCACATTATGAGCTTTTGACGGATGACCATCCTCTCCTGAAGGGCTCTTCCAAAATGTCTGCATTGAACTCGGGGGAAAGACTATCCTCATTGATATCGAAGTTATCAATGCCCCCCTCGATTATAATATCATGTTCGGGCGTAGCTACATGTACGCTATGAAGGAAGTGGCCTCTTCTGTCTTTCGGAAAATGATGTTCCCCCACAATGGGAAGATCGTGACCATCGACCAAGTCTCACATTATGAGCCTAACCCATCTGCCAAGCTCGATAACATTCTTCCTCTCATCCACACCAAGCCAGACACATATCCACTTGTCGAGATGGGTCCTGGGATTTTTAAAGATCCATCCTTGTTAGGGACGTACCATGGAGCACCACCACTCCTTCCCCCTAATCAAGTATGCGTCGTCTCATCTAACGAAACTCACACGGAGGATGCTCTTCCTCCTCAGGAGGCTTCATTCATTCCTGATGTCTCAATAGTCGTAGAACCACTCTCGTTGGAGCCTCCTGCACACTCATTGACCTCAATAGTCCACGAATCCACATTCCCTCAAGGGAATAATCTCATTTGGGAGACACTCCCCCAACCCCTCACCCAAATTCCCTTCTTTTACCCTCCCCCAGGTATTGAATCTTTTTAGGTAGATGCAATGCTCACACTACCTAATATGCTGTTATCAATCCCAGTTTGGTATTTACACCCACCAGAGATGGTCCCTCGACCATCCCTTCCCCCACAGGATGGACTTCCCATGACGATTCTCGTCCTTACCCCCACTACCCCCATACTCACTAACCCCCCTGCTACAACTAGGGGCAGGAGGAAGAAAAAGGAACCCACCGCTCCACTTCCTCCACGCATCCCACCACCTTGTGCACTATGTGAGAAAGAGGGCCACCAAACCAACAATTTGCCATCCCTACTTGAATTACGGAATTTAATCCCCCTCAATCAAAATCCCACAACACCCACCACTACTGCTAGTCCCACTACTATCACCAACCCTTCCAGTAGTAAAGGGTTGAGGACCAAATATGCTTGTGCTATATGTTCAGAGTATGGCCATTACACCCACCATTGCCCAGCACTGCCGCACTTTCGGCAGACATTAGCGGCTGTATGATAGAACTTCCAGAACAACCCCCGCCCCGCTACGTCCTCTTCGAATATCACTGACATTTGCTATGTCACCACTTCAGTCAATGAACGTATGAGATTCCCTTGCTCTCTCTGTGATTCATTAACTCATTTTACGTACCAGTGTCCTATGATCCTTGCATACAGGCAATGTCAATTGGCCTTGCTTCACCGAACCGCAGAGGTGATAATTGACATTACTTCATCACTTGAGGATCTTCATGTCATTCCTCTAGAGTCGGAGGAACTCCCAACGCCTCCATGGTTCTTAAATGACGTCTCTGAGGATTTACCCCACAACCCCCCCAACTCTCCTGCTTATTCCCCTATGGAAACTCCCCACCCAACCACCACGGGTACCCCTCAGTACTTCAACATATGGTTCATGTTGATTGAACCCTCACCATCTCCTCGCATTGCTCCCTCTGCTTCTTCATCAGGGGGAAACCACGCTGTCACCTATATCACTCCTCACGACCCCTTGTATTCCCAACATTTTCAATAAGACGAGGAAATACTTAAAGAGATAAACTACCCAGACTCACCCTGGGATGCGCTACATCACCGCAAACTCTTCTCTCCACAGGCAACCCTCATGCCTCCTAACCAAAACCCCATTTACGCGGTCGAAACCAAAGATTTTATCCCATCCAAGCCTATCGATTGGTTCAACAATCCCATTCCTGCCCTTGACGCTTTTGAAGAAGGTAATATGGCCACCATTTCCCCCACCATCAAAATCGACATTTCCATTAAAAAAGGCATCGTCGAATAAATCATCATTGGAGCTTCTTGCACTCCTCAGGAAATCATCGCATATAAAGCCATCTTCCAGGAATATAGGGATATTTCCACCTGGTCATACATGGAAATGCCTAGCCTCGACCCATCTATTGTCGAGCATCGCATCGACACCTGGCCTGACATCACACCAGTTCGCCAGAAACAACGACCGCTACACCCATCCAAAGCTGCAGCTATCAAAGCCTAAATTGACAAATTATGTACGACCGGGTTTATTTACCCCATTGCTTACACTTCATGGGTTTCCAAACCTGTACCCGTCGACAAAAAATAGGGCACTATCCGCATTTGCACAGACTTTCACGATCTCAATAACCCATGTCCCAAAGACAACTTTCCAACGCCTTTCATCGATCAAATTATCGATGACTACGCCGGCCACGAGGCTCTCTCCTTTATGGACGGATTCTCTGGCTATAACCAAATCCAAATCCACCCAGCCGATCAGTATAAAACCTCATTCATTACCCCGTGGGGTACTTTTTCATATCGTGTCATGCCTTTCGGCTTAAAAAACGTCGACGCAACCTTCCAGTGGGTGATGACATACGTCTTTCACGATCTGGATGAAATCATCCTCACCTACTTGGACGACCTCATAGCTCGATCCAAGAAACACACCCAACATCTCAATGATTTATGAATCATTTTTCAACGGTGTCGTCAGTACAACATTCGCTTGAATCATCTCAAGTGTGTGTTCTGTGTCACCATCGGGTGCCTCCTCAGTTTCATTGTTTCCCAAAGCGGTATTACCATGGACCCCCTCAAAGTCAAAGCTATCACCGAAATTCCACCTCCTCGGAATTTACGACAACTTCAGAGTCTTCAGGGCAAAGCTAACTTTCTTCGACACTTTGTCCCAGATTACACCATACGCACACATGGTTTCCTTCGCTTACTACATCACGACATCCCCTTTCACTGGGATGACTATGCCCAACAGTCATTTGATGATCTTAAAGAAGCACTTTCAAATGCACCTTTAATTAGTGCACCTGACTATAATCGCGACTACATCCTCTACATATCAGCATCAGCTGTATCAGTAGCTGGCGTCCTCATCCAGCTTGGAGATGACAATCGTGAACATGTCATTTACTACGTTAGTAAGAACCTCTCAGGACCACCCTTGAAGTACAAACACAAAGATAAACTTTCTCTTGCAGTTGTCCTTGTAGTCCAGAAACTGCGCCATTACATTCTGCTTCGCACCACCAAGGTCATCGCAGATTCCAACCCTATGCAATATTTTCTCAGTCGTCGACAAGTTAACGAAAAATTCGCTCGATGGATTTTTATCCTTCAGGAGTACGACCTCGAGTTTTCAACACCTAAGAGTAAGAAGGACCTTTTCCTCGCCGAACTTGTCATGACCCTCCCCTCTGATGCCACCAGTGCCCCCATCAACACCGACTTTCCTGACAAACATCTTTTTTACATCGCGTCGGATGATCCTTGGTACAACAACCTCCTCGTCTACCTCCGAACTCAAAAATTCGGTAACCAAATTTCACGAGATGATTGTCGACGTAGTCGCCATCAGGCCCCCCGCTATCTCCTCATCGGAGACATCCTATACCGATAGGGTGTAGACACCATTCTTCGTCGATGCCTGACTATTGATGAGGGCGACAGAGTCTTAAACGACTGCCACAACGGTGCATGTGGGGGCCATCTTTCAGGTATATCCACTGCTCAAAATATTATCCGAGCCAGTTACTTTTGGCCTACCTTGTTTCATGATTGCATTCATGCCGTGAAAATATGTGAGCAATTTCATCTCTACGCCAACAAAGCCCGATCTCCCCCCGCTCTTCTTCACTCGGTCATTACCGCGGGCCCTTTTTATAAATGGGGAAGCGACTTTATGACTTGTAATCCCCCCTCCAGCAATGGTCACAAATACATTGTTGTCGCCGTTGATTACTTCACCAAATGGGTCGAAGATATGCCCACTTTCAACAACACCACTGACACTGCAGCGCGTTTTTTCTTTAATCACGTCATATCCTATTTTGGAGTACCACTCCAACTTGTTTTCGACCATGGGAAACACTTCGAGAATGAGATCTTCGTCGAACTCTCATCTTGGTTAGGATTCTCTCACGAGTTTGCCTCACCATATTACCCTCAGTCAAATGGACAGGTCGAGGCAGTTAACAAAGTCCTCAAGACCATGTTACAGTGCACGGTTAATAAACATAAAACCAATTGGCATCATATGTTATTTTCTGTGCTATGGGCTTATCGAACGGCAATAAAAAACGCTACTGGTTTCACACCATTCCATTTATTCCATGGGGTTGAGGAAACTCTTCCCATTGAGTGCGAAATACCCACCTTACGCACCGCAATTGAGCTATTACCTGACACTGCTCCAATGGAGCAGCGCTTCCTGAACTCGGAGTCGCTGGATGAAGATCGTCTATCTTCATTACAGCACAACGAGGCAGATAAAAAACAATCCAAAGCTACCTTTGATCGCCATGTCAACCTTCGATCATTCCACAAAGGCGACCTCGTCCTGGCCTATGATATCGCTCATGATACCTTTGGCCACGGAAAATTTGAATCACTTTGGCATGGCCCTTACATCATCCAACATTGCCTCACCAAAGGCACATACATCCTGGCCTCCCGCGAAGGCCTCTCGCTCAAGGAACCCATCAATGGGTTATACCTCCAAAAATTTTATGCTTAGAGATAGTCATTCTACTTTAGGTTATTTTTTCTTTTTAGTGTTTTTAATCTTTTTCCTCCTACCCTCTCGTCTAAACTATCCTTTGTGCTATTGACAGAAGCTTCCTCCACCAGCCTACCACATTGGTTATGCTGACGGCGCCAGCCATTGGACACAAAATCTCTCTTCAGCTGCTTGGGCTCTCTACACCCCCTCACATGAAATGCTACATTCAAGCGGCATATGTTTGGGTCCAACAACCAAGAACCAAGCCGAGTACACTGCGGTTATTGGCCTCCTGGCCGATGCCCAGCGTCATCATATTCATCACCTTAGCGTCTTCCTCGACTCTCAACTAGTCGTTCTCCAGCTCAACAATGTTTACCGTGTACGTGATCCGTGCCTCTTTCGCAAATACCTGCAGGTTAGACTGTTATCTCGACATTTTGATTCCATTACATTTACACATATTCCAAGACAATTGAATCAAACAACAGATCAACTAGCTAACATGGTGTTAGATTGGCATATATCACATCAAACTACACATACATAAACAGCTCACAAATCCTGTCACAGCATATAGATAGAATAGACATCATCATAATCATCAACAAAAAACACATGTAGACAACATCAGGATCTCAAAAAAGGTCTACTCATATATTTATAGATATCAAGGCCCATCAGGCCATCCAGATGTTTACATACAAAAATACATGTGCCCGTAGGCCAGCACAACACCTCGGTACAAAAATCGGCTCACCAACCTATATACAACAAAAACATATGCATCATACATCAGTCATGGTGCCTCTATCGCACCACCACCTACTCCTCCCTCAGGAGGAGGTGGTGGCCCACCACCACCACCTGCCCCAGGCGGTGGTGGACCACCCACAGGACCCTCCTGCCCTGGCAGCAGGCGTCCACTAGTCATCGCAGCCATCACTACTGCTCGCCGCACTATGGCCCGCCATGGTGGCGGCACCCCCACACACTGCTCCAGGAAGTTCTCATCCTGGATACGTGTCCACATGCCCTCAGGCACATCCTGCAACACCGTCTCCAGACAACGGCGTATGTCATCAAATCGGTACCTCCTCGCTGCCCTCTCTGGGTCTGTTGGTCGCTCCGTGACATCCTCCCGCCGACGTCTCTCTCCCTACGGCCATCTCTCCAGCTCTCGATGAGCCGACGCTCTCGGTATCTCCACCTCGCACCCGCGAGGTGCCACATCTGCACATGCACAAAACTACAAACAACAGATAGTATTAGCATCTATATCAGCTACATATGGACTGGCATATCAAAAGATAACATATATAAAAAACATACACAATACTAAATGTACCTCGATGGTCAAACACCTCCCCTGGAGGCAGAACCATGTTCGGGTCACCCCGGAAGTCAACCCCAGCATAGGGGTACCAAAGTACTACCTGCGGCATCTGTTGCCATATCCGTGCCGCATCTGCTGAAAAGTAGTGGCCACCTTCACCACCACCGTGGCGAACCAAAACTGTCGACCACCACCTCAATCACAGCTCTCGTGCCCCCGACATCTCCAACAGAACCCTCGGGCGCAACATCAACACCCTCTCTAAAAACCATGCCACTAGGATTGACCCAAAGGAAAACTCTCCTACACCTGTGGACCGACATGGATCCAACTACGCGATCATCCGTGCATGCAGCGTCAGTCCCCACGCGAACTGCTCGCCGGCCACCACTCTCTCCAGCACCAGCAGTTGGCCACCACTAATCCGTTGGGTCGCAAGTGACCCGTATACACGAACAATCATCGCCGCTATGCAACGATGAGCCATGGATTCTATAGCACTAATGCTCACCACCATCCCAGACAATAAGTTCTCACCTGAGAAGTATTGTTGGCCGATCGTAGCAAGGGTTGTATCCCTCGGCAGCACAGGCTCTACCGATAGGGGCGTTCCCCGCAAGGGGAGTCCAGTCAAAAAATATACATCCTCCACTGCAGTGAAGGGGATCTTCTCTCCTTGCACGAGGAAGCAGTGCATCTCCGGACTTCACATCTGGAGTAGGAACTATAGTAAATACTCCTGTGCCCATATCAATGGGCACTCAAAGAACTTTAACAACCCACAGGTTGCCAAAGTCGCCCGCACCCCAGGCCCCTCAATCGCCACAGCATCTCGCAACTGGGCCCAGTCTTGCTCTCGCCACCGCACTGGAATCATCACTACTGGCCACCTGCAACCAACATAGAGTCCTATATCAGCTCAGATAACCATCAACAACATCAAACAGACTCATTTTTTACCCTTCAAACCTTGCCTCCTAAGCGCGGTTTTTTCTCCCACAGGTGTGCACACATGCGCGCCTATTCAGCACATAGGCGCGTATATATGTGTGCCTGTACATCGAATAGGTGCTCCTCAATGCATGCCTGTTTTCTTCATAGGCACGCTCTTAAGTGCACCTGTTCACCGTACAGGAGTGCACCAGTGCATGCCTGTCAAAGCTACAGGCACGCACTAATGCGCGCCTGTTCACATCACAGGCGCGCCCTTCGGGCGCGCCTTAAATTCCCCTTACTGTGCACCCATGCGCGTATATTCGGTGTACAGGCGCACACGTATGCATGCCTTTCACCAAATCACCCACGCATGTGGGCCCACACCTCATAAAAGAACCCCTAAATACCCCTGTACGGTCCCCCATACAAGCCCTGCCCAAAAATTGAAAACCTATTTCTATGCAGGACGATTAGAACACTAACCTGATACTTGCAGAATGATGATCGGATGCCTCGTCCTCCCTAAATCTCCAAATCTCCTCTGAAATCTGCTCGTCCAGTCACTATTGTAGCAGGTACAAATGAGGTGGCAATGTGGGCCCTATAGCTATATGTAGGCCTTTTGCCAAACTTCCACTCACCATTCTGGGAGCCCAAGGTGTCCATTTTTCAAACCGTCTTCAGCCATGGGATCAGCATCCCGCCATCTACATCACTGCTGTTCCTGGGTCACTTTTCATCCCGAGCCCCCGGGGCACCTTTTTTTCATATCATGGTCAGGTACGCGCGGGCATTGTCACATTTATCTAATACATGCTCATCTCTTTGATTCTCTTCAGATATTGTTCACTTTTGGGTATTTGTTTCTCATGTGTGCAGGTACTTGCTCATCATTCATCGACATCATCCCTTCAGGTATATACTCAGCACTGGCATGTAGTCTCTCCCGCTGTATTGCATTTACATTTCCAGTCACACCCTCTGATATTGGCCTTTAGGATCCTCATTCCTGGCTCTGCAGTACCCAAGCCTCCATTTGCATTTTCGGTACTGTCACCCGGTAGCATTCTTACCCACATGATTTGTCCCATTCATAGCACCTTTTGGCACTTTTTGACACTCATGCTGTTCTTCATTACCCTTTAGGGATGGGAGTCCCGATAGTCTTTCAAACATGTCATGAATCAACCACATACTCCTTCTCTTCATTTTGCTAGCTTTCCCACATGGACTCCCAGATTATCTCTTTACGGTTCTATTTTTTACCTACACCTCCGCAGTATCATGAACACTCCACTTCATCCACAATCAGTTTGCCCATCTGCAAACCTACCTTCATTTCACCTACCTCATACAGAAACTCACCAATGGGCCCCCCACCCTTCATTAGTCTTCCGAGCATAGTATGCCCTACGTGGGCCACCCATATCACACTGAGGCACCCATTTCAGTATTTGTACATTTCTCCCCAAACTTATTCATTATTTATTGTACAAACTCCTTTATTTCCAGTCATTACCTTTTCTTTTGTCGTCACCGTTGGCGACTTGCTTCCTTTTGGCCACATGCAACCCATGTCACCCTTGGTTGGACCCTTACTTATCATCTACCCTTGTCGGCATTGTCCATATCTTCAGAGTACTCCACAGGTCACTTACCTCTACCCTCTGAATTTGTTTGCCTTATCCTGCCTTTGGCACAACTTATCACCGGTCTTGCTGTCCCCCTAACACTCGACCTTGTTGCATGGTTGCAGCCACTTTTTATCCCATTCATCCTCCAACCAAGGGCAGTCTTGAGTCTTCCCACTTCTTGACTTCATCGATGTACCTCTGCCACTTCCTCACCTCATTAGATTCCACGAAGCCCTTTGCTTTTGGGAGTCGCGTTCCCCTTTTGTTGACATCAACACACTTTTCGAGAAGGGTGACAGTATCTTGATTCTCATTCTCCATTCAATAAGAGATCTCGGATGACACAGGGTGAAACACCATTGCTCCCTGCTGTCATTGGCCCCCATAACATTCGATGCCAACAATTTCTCATGTTATGGTGGGTCTTACTTTGCGACTATTGTAGTTATTTTTATCAGTTGCCAAAGACCTCTGAACTTGGTAGGGCCATCAATGCCCGCATGATCGTCAATACTTATTACCGAGATCATTGCCTATTTATTTAGAGTATGTTCCTTTGCATAATTGTCTTCTGCCTTTATCATCACCGCCCCCGAGGGCGGTGCAGTTATCTACACCAACGCTTCCATCATCTTTTTCAAAGTTACATAACACAAGCATGGGGCATGCCCACCTCATTTGTACACAGTTTTATATTTTACGCACCTTATCGAAGGTCGGGTTCTATCGGTTCCTTTATCCTCCAAAGGATTGCTCTGCACAATCCCACTATTGCTCTATCTTACAACAACATTCTCAGTAGAAGAAACATTGATGGATTTCAGCTATACGTATGCTCCTAACCTCATCCATCAGGGGGCATCTGTTATCACTGAAATTTCGTCTGCACATGGCGACAAGAACTCAACATCGTCAAATAGTAATGAAGTTATTCATGGCACTGAATTAATTTCACAGCATTCCAAAAAGGTCAAAAACTATACCAAAGTAGTAAAAATTGAAGAGTGCTTTACAGAAGTTGGGTGTGTGTGCACATGGGCGAAACAGGAACGTACCATGCGCGCACGATGCGCGGCTGTTGGCGCAAAAACCCGTGCACCTGCTAAACGACGCATTTATTGAATTGGTCAGCCTCCCAACCACTTATGGATCAGCTCCCAAGTCGATTTGACCCTCAAATCTGAGCTGAATCCACATGGTAGGCTGGTCAAAGACCTAATAAATCCCTAAAGAGCCTCTTTTCACAGTACAAAGGAGTTACACAATAACCCAATGCAATGCTATAAAAAGCCATGAAGAAACCTCATTTTCTCAAGGAATTTCATGTAATGTTATGCTGCCTAGATTGTTTTAAGGACTCCATCCTTGACAAGACCACTTTGGCACCATTTCATTGAGCAATCCACATCTCCATTGAGTGGGTTTGCAAAGGAGTTCTTTCATCATCATTTTTATTTTTCTTGTTGTAAGGAGAGAAAGTTTGTGAGGGTCCAAGAGCCTTCCTTTGGAGGAAGAAGGGACTCATAGTCCCCTTTCTTCATTGTGCTTTGATTTCATCAATAGATCAGCCTAAAAACATTGGTGATATTGGTTTTTTTGTGTTTGTTATCTATATACCCATATGCTTATGATTTTAGTTTGTATTAGTTTAATTCTTTCTTATAGTTTTGTTTTTCTTTCTCTAACTCTTTCCTCTACAGCTGTCATGCTCAGCAAGACCCAACTGGGTATGTAAGCACCTCTTATTTGCTCACCAAGGTGACGAAAAGGGTGCAAACAACAACAATTGTAAGTTTTTCAGTTTTTCCTAGTGTTTTTTGTTTCTATGCTTCATTCATGACTAAAAGCATGAAAATGAAGTATTAAAACTTATGACTGTATTACCATTCTATTTGAAAAGTTTATGAAAGGAAAAATGTCTCCATAGTTTTTATTAATGAAGCCTTGTCCCTTGCTATGAAGTTTATTCTCTTTGTATTGACTCCTCGAATGTCAAGCAAGTTTATGGATTGTTATTTGGATCAACAAAAAACCATTTAATTTAAGCATTGATATATTTTTGTGTGGTTCTTGGTCATACATTCCCTTGTCACTAGACTTCGGTTTATAAGTTTCTCTCTCAAACTTTAGGACCTAACCCACTTTGTTGTACAATCATTTTTATTTTAATGCACATGGTCGTGGCCTGTACTATGTGAGAGGTGGCAGTCTGATCACAATGATCCCATCATTTCGAGGCTTGGTATTGGGTTTTGCAACACCCCTCGCATTCATTTCAAACAATGTGTATCTTTTCATTGAGGATTTTCTACTCATACGCCATAGATTGTTGATGAGTTTCAGGCCTGGAGTATAGCTCTGGTCTACTTTTACAAACCCTCCATGCGTACTATGTTTGGGTGATTGCCTATCGATTTCCCATGGCCCTAGTTGTTAGGATTGAACCCAACGACACTCATACCTTGCTCCTATGCGATGATGCAAGGGAAGATCTCGAGGGTCGCAACTGGCTTGTTTTCATGGAGAAATTCCATGGCTTTAGCCTGCAAACTGCTCAAGAATTCGCCCTCTCATTTGACAGATGTCGAGCTAAGGTGGGGGACATTCAACTGGAAGTCGCAGAGGACTTTTGAAGCCAAGCAACAGGTCTCACTGTGAGCAAGCATAAGTGGTTCAAGAATGCCAAGGTCGAAGAGGTTCCATGGAGTCTTTTCTTTACATCTCGAAAGATCAATGTCTATGACAAAGGTATGCTAGTCTCCTTACTGAAAAACTGATGGTATGGTTTGCTTGCAGTATTGAAACAATTTGTGATGTGTGAAGGCCATTTTGGTTTTGTCTTTCTATATCACCTGCGTTTGCTCATGAATTTCATAGGGTTTCCTTTAAACATGCCTTATTACCTGTGGAGAAGCCTGTATAAAATGGCTAAGAGGTATAAGAAGTAACATTTGGATTCAATCATTTTCCACCATGGTTGGATAAAAATTATGCTTGCACATCAATTGAAGTTGCAGAACGATGACTAGGATTCATTTTTAACCGGAAATGATTTCACTAACCCCAATTTTGTAGAGGTTGACAAACCTGTGATTAAGAAAACCATAGTTTATCCTAGAGTGTTACCTTCATCTACATAGGCCTTTGTTATGGCCACCCACAGTAAGCCTTTACCTGACCCAAGAGTTGTTGAGAAAACCCATGAGCAAGATGCATAGCCTAATGCCTCTGTCAAAAATGCAAAGATACCTGTAGGCAAGTCATTTAAAGGTGATATCGATTTGGGTTTTAAAAATATAAGATATGGAAGGTTCATTTCGAGGAAGATTCGAAACAAATCAAACCCTCATGTGAGCTCGATCAAGATGATCGAGATCCATGAGAGCTCAGATTCTGAGATTGATAGATTTCTTGCTGAAGAATACCCTCCTTCCTTCCAAACGGACCTCGATCAGTCTTACAATTTCGTGGATAATCTGTTGCCTTGTTTGAATCATAGTGAAGGGTTTCCAAGTATTAAGTTTGGTAACAAATCTATATTCCACATTATGGATGATCCGATACACAACTATGGTTTTTCTCAATCAACTGTCTCACAGTCACAATGTGAAATTTTCCTATTCTAGATTTACAAGTATTACACCAATATACCTATTTTACAGTCACAGATCAAAGCCCTTACTGATCAGGTCGACCCCTTAACAAATGAAAATTGTAGGCTCAATTCTATCATTCAGAAACAAGGGAAACACATGAAAACTACAGGGAACGTCATATTAAAAATTGTCGAGACTGCAACAACAGTAATAAATTCTGAGATCATGTGATATGATTTGATTTTACAGTTAAAGGTAAGATTTCTTTTTATCTTAAAATAGTGTTATATTTTGTTCATTCAATAAATTAGATTATTTTGTTCATTTAATAAATTAGATTTCATTGCTAAAATAAACTAGCTACAGAATCAACAGATTCTCTAGCCAGTCTATTCTAATTCAAAATTTAGAAAATTGTGGTTAAATATATATCTAAGTTTCTTTATTTTATCTTTTCTTTTCAGGATATCTGGCAGTTTATGTTGGATCATGTTTTCATTGATGCCAATGGTTTGATTGATTGATGTCAAGTGATTTATTGATGTCAAAGGATTGATTGACTGATGATTTATGTAATATAATATGTATTGTCCTTGACGAGAATGCATAGATGAAGATGGATCAATGAGTTGTCATTGATACATGATGAAGATGGATCGATGTGGTTCCAGAGAGGGCCT